>VOPJ01006073.1:70644-87432 GCA_014673585.1 Semibalanus balanoides
ACTAACACCGGAGAGACTACATAGCTGCATACACCACTAACACTGGAGACTGCATAGCTGCATACAACACTAACACCGGAGATTTCATATCTGCATACAACACTAACACCGGAGAGACTACATAGCTGCATACAACACTAACACCGGAGACTTTATAGCAGCATACAACACTAACACCGGAGAAACTTTATAGCTGCATACAACACTAACACCGGAGACTTCATAGCAGCATACAACACTAACACCGGAGAGACTGCATAGCAGCGTACAACACTAACACCGGAGACTGCATAGCAGCATACAACACTAACACTGGAGAGAATACATAGCTGCATACAACACTATCACCGGAGACTACATAGCAGCGTACAACACTAACACCGGAGAGACTACATAGCAGCGTACAACACTAACACTGGAGACTACATAGCAGCGTACAACACTAACACCGGAGACTGCATAGCAGCATACAACACTAACACCGGAGACTGCATAGCAGCATACAACACTAACACCGGAGACTACATAGCAGCGTACAACACTAACACCGGAGAGACTACATAGCAGCGTACAACACTAACACCGGAGACTGCATAGCAGCATACAACACTAACACCGGAGACTGCATAGCAGCGTACAACACTAACACCGGAGACTGCATAGCAGCGTACAACACTAACACCGGAGACTGCATAGCAGCATACAAAACTAACACCGGAGAGACTACATAGCTGCATACAACACTAACACCGGAGACTGCATAGCTGCATACAACACTAACACCGGAGACTGCATAGCAGCATACAACACTAACACCGGAGAGACTACATAGCTGCATACAACACTAACACCGGAGACTGCATAGCGCTACAACACTGACACCGAGACTGCATAAGGCAGCATACAACACTTAACACCGGAGAAGACTACATAGCTGCATACAACACTAACACCGAAGGACTTGCTTGTAGTGCGTTACAATGGCGGCGAAAGTATTCTGGATCGGGGAAAACAGGAGGCCTCCTTTGCTAAAGGCTCCCCCTCCAAAAAAAAAATGTTGAGAAATGATATCCCCTCGTATTTAGATCTCCATATTTGCAGGTCCTCTAAATGATCGCAAACAAAAATTGGACAGGCCCATATTGGAGTTATCAGGCCTTCATAGGATCACCTCAGACCTACCAAGGGACCCCTTCAGTCCGACTGAGGGTCTTCTGTTGGCCTTAGAGGGCCCCTCAGACTGGCTGGGGCAACTCGAGGCCCTCGGTAAAAATATGACAATCGAACTAACTTCTTGGAGGCAACTCTGATTTTTTTTTAATCATACGTTTGCCCCCAACTTCTTCTTGAGTTGGGGGAAGATTTATTCCCTTGCCTACCCTTATTCGACGCTCCAGGCTGCCTAAGCACTAACACTGGGGACTGCATATCCGCACATGTGACACTGGAGACTGCGCGATCCTACAGAACACCAACACCAGCACGCCGCAGCCCCACAGCCGACCTCAACCGTACCCAGCAGAGCGGGGCCCTGATCCGCAGCACAGCGGCCCCACAGCCGACCTCATCCGTACCCAGCAGAGCGAGCCCCCTGGTCCGCAGCACAGCGGCCTTCACACGGGGCATTGACGTCGAGAACGCACTGGATCAGAGGTGGTGTGCCAGGTCTGAAACCAAGGCCATCTCTACTGTGAAGGGAGAAACTTTGGAAACAGTTACAGACGCAAGGCCGATGTCTGGCTGCTGTAATAGGCATATGAGATACTAGGGCCGAGCATACAAACTCGACAGGGAATAAGCTGATTCAAGCCCAAAACACTGGTATATGGTATGCAAGGATATGAGGTACGGCTACCTACTCAGTGTTCATTCACTACCAATCGTGAAAACAGGCAACATACAGCCAAGAGTGCAATATCTATCGTGTTCGTGCTTGTGGCAGTACGATTTCATGAGCTCTGTCTTTTGTAGAGATAGCCACACCCTTCATGTATTCTGACTGCGGTAATGCATGCATTTTTAATCAGTGTTCGTCGTAGCAGCTATATCCGGCCTAATTGCATGACAGGTTCCTCACACCCCTGTCCTGCTTTCCCCGACTTGTAAATGCACTCACAAACAAGATAACATATGTTTTGCTAGCTATTCACAGTTTTATGCTGTACGATTATCCCCATGTCGTGCAGAAACGTTATTTTTGTCTCGAGCCTATATGTGACCTAAACACGAAATGTACGAAGACTGAAAAATGGCATACATCAGTCAAAAATGTAAATATATGTAAGTTGTAACCTGTCACATTGTGCACAAGATACATATGCATTTGTAGTATCCACTTCTTTGCCGTGCAATTGCGCTTACGAATGAGAACACACTAGGCTTACAGTACAGCAGACAACATAATTATGTTGAAGAAAATCCGTGGAAGTTCAGAAGTGCTGGCTTGTAAAAAATCGAGCTCATTAGATGAAGTGATAAGATGTACTACATTGTACAGATACCGGTTTGACTCGGCGGAGGGTTTCCAGGTAAAGAGACCAGCACTGCAGACTCATCGTTCCTTTGAGGACGATCAGTTCCGCGTTCCGTCAATCACTCTGCTGAACATCAATGTCCTCACTGATGGCCGTCATTGTCTGCATGTTCGCCACAGCAGCGGTTCTCAGCCGCTGCTCAGGACTCAGGAGTCAGGAGCCAGCTGCAGTGCTGACGGCGCTGACTCGCTTTACAGCACCGTTATCAAGGAAGTGAACTGACATATAGGTATCGTAGGAGGTAATCGCTGCAACGCTACTGGGCGCAGACTCAAGTACTCATGTCCAGTAGCGAACTTGGCTCATTGCAATCCAAGCACAAACACGAAAGTTTTCGCTGTAAACCAGACCGGAAAGCATGCCCAGTGTGAACTGTACACCGTCTGGACTGTAGACAACACTTTGCCTGCAGGATCTGGCCCGGCGTCAAGGCCAGAGTAGGACATGTGTGGCCGTATCAGTGCGGCGCGCGCAGCACGTGCACGTTCCGGGGTAACCGTTTAGGTTTGCGGAAGACCGGGCGCCGCGGCAGATCGTGGGAGGGGGGGTACAGGGGGGGGGGGTGGTAACGGTGTCCGGTATGGGTCGAGTGTGGTCCTGAGGTCGGAATGTCCGTCTCCGGTCCAGCCTAACGCCGCTTTTGTCGGCTCATGTTAACGCTGAAACCAGCACGGAGCTGCAGACGCGGATGGGATTAGCTGGAATTCCCTGTCGGGAGACATGGTGCAGAGGTGTTGCCATGCTATTAAGGCAATCTGTAGGTTGGAATGAGAAAAGCGTAAAATCGTGCATGACTTGTTCACATGTCGTAAGGCGATCAGCATCAGATAAAATCAAATCTGACACAGTTATCAATTTCAATTTGATCCAGTTGTGCACGCTATGGTGAATCATGGAACATGGGAATCTGGTTTTACTCGCGTTAGATGTTTCTCCACGGTTACAATGAATCACTCGGCTTGTTGGAGGTTGCAGACCAGCTTATGTGATGTGAATACTATTTTTTGGTAGCTCACACATTGTTAGCACAGATACATTGCGGCTCTCTTTGCAATCGGATAATGGATACCAATAGAGGCATGTGAAGATGTACTGTCTGGGCGGGACCACACTAACCAAGAGTAACCCAATAGACAAGAAGACAAGCAATGGACATTTGAATGAGAGCCATTGTTCAGCTCTCTGATGGCATACTTTACCCTCCAAAGTCAGTACTGTCCAACCAAGACCAGCTTACCGAAAGTCGCCCTGCCAGAGAGCATCAACATCGCAAAAACCACCCATGCACGAATTCCTTCCGCAGGGCCATTTGCATAACGAGCAGATACCTCGAATAGCGAGAGAGAGAGAGAGAGAGAGAGAGAGAGAGAGAGAGAGGGGAGAGAGAGAGAGAGAGATAGGAGAGAGAGAGAAGAGAGAGAGAGAGAGAAAGAGAGAGAGAGACGAGAGAGAAGATGAGAGGAGAGAGATCGAGAACGGGAGAGAGAGAGAGAGAGAGAGAGAGAGAGAGAGAGACGCCGAGAGAGAAACTGGTCAAACGCCATCCGCTGGAGCCGGGGCTGCTGGTCTCCAGCCGCCTCCCACTCAGTGCACAGGCCATTCTGACTGCGATCCTGGCGCTTTCGATCTGCAGCCAGCGGCCGACGTGGTGTGGTGCTCGTGCAGTCGGCAGAATGGCACGCTGCGTGCAGCGCCGTACCACTGCACCCCCACGGGGCCGCGCCGGGAGAGAGAGCAGTGACCAGATTAGATTTGAAGAGCGCTGCTGGCTGCAGAAGATGAAATGCGTTTTCTGTTCTTATCTTATCGCGCGTCTCGCATGGTGGTGTGTACGCCGCGCTACGCTCCTAGGTATTAAGATTAATTCACACCTCGCCTAACGGGAACCATTTCTCACCTTCGCCTTACAGCCCCCCTCCCCCTGTTGCCTTCCAAACCAAGCAACAAAGAGCAACGCGGTAAGAACCAGAATGTTGCCTGTCATGTGAGGAATCTCACAGTGTGTATTTTTTAGGTTTCAGGTCAACGAGTAACCTTCCAGGTCAAGTAAATGACCTAAGATCGACCACATTAAAAAATAGCGATTTTGCTCTGTCCGTCGTCATTATTAGAAGTTTATAAAAATAAAATGATTTGGTTAGCATCCACGTTGTTGGTCGTGTATTATCTATCTTGACCATATATCGATTTTTAGGTCTGGCTTTCAATACCTCTTAGGTCGCGGAAATCGTCACAATAGATGATATTGCTATGGGCGGTTATTAGCGATTAGCAGCCTCGACTCGATCACGTCCAGAACAGCGATCATAAGACCTCAAAATTAGAAATGGATAAATGCAAATAAAAAGGCATATTCAAAGAACAGCTTTGTCTCAGAAATACACAAAAAGTATTTAATTGCTCGTATCTGGCCAACAAAAGTAAAAAACAATATTAACAAATGACGTAATAAGTTTCTTTCACTTAGAGAGCCATCACTCAGTTAACAATAGAGATATTGCTTTTTAATTTGGTTTTGGTATTGCTAATAATCAACTTTCTCTCACACATATTTCATGTTAAAAAAATATATGTATTTTTTGTATTTTTTCTTGAACTTTTTGGGCGTCAAAAGCATTTTTTTTTAATTCCGAGATTACTGTTTTAAAGATAACTTTATCTGTTGTCTTTTCCGTTTTATGCTTGCAATTTGCTGCCCAAAACTCTATTTTCTACGATTTTTCAAATACTTGCCGTTTTTCTACCAGCATGACGCCACCCCAACCTCATTATCTCCTAAGCCACTTGACCAATTTTGATGACATTTTGAGAAGATACGTGTAATTGTTGTACACTCAGTTACTGAAAATTTCAGCAAGATGCACCGAATTGATAAACAAAATATATTCTAGAAAACCCTCAGGGTGTGAGGCCCCCTCGTAGGGTGAGGGTTAATACTGCGTTTCCTCCTGTCACATTTCCGTGGTATGTACAAACAGCATAATTAATTCATTTTTAGATAACTTATTTCATCCTACACAAAACAACAAATCATATTATTCTACATTTTCAAATGATTGATATTCGTTTGTGCGTCGCAAATGTTAACCATAAGTGGTTCCGATTTAGGCAGTGCTGATATCCAAATAAATACTTAACATATGTAGTGGTTCAAGCTTGGTAAATCTTGAAGTGTAAGGAAACCTTCATATGACAGTGACAAAAAACATCCAAGTTTATATATGATTTCATGATTTGAATACATCACCTTTCATAACAACTTACACATCTTCAAATAAACAACAATCTCTTTCCGGTTATTTTGAACTACAGTGCTACTATTCATTCATTCGCCATGCTGGAGTTCTTGTTACCCAAGCAATGCATGACGTTAACATTATCGTTTTGCACGTTGAAACACTCGCTTTTTCCTCCTTGGAAGGCTGTCATTCACTAGAGTATATCAAGTTCATAGTAGCTGTCATTTCTGAGAGAGACTTCTGACAGTTGTGCTGTTTATGGTTTCTATGTCGACCATACATGACATTTTATGATGTGAAGAAGTCACACGCTGTCCTGTTGTTCAACAGAACTCATGAACAATATTGGCTCAATAATTAAAAATGAAAAATCCGCTTGTATAGGTATATACCTACAAGCGGTGTTGGGCATGCTTTCGCTAATCCGCTAGCCAATAATTAGCGGAGCTAACTCTTCGCTTAGCGAATTAGCGTTTCCGCTTACTTTGGAAACCGTTAGCGGACTGATTAGCTTCCGCTATATTTAGTTCCGCTAACTTTCAGTTCGCTGACAAGGTTTTAAAGCCTAAGGGCATACGGCCTTAAGCCATCGTCAGGTGTAAGAGTGGGGAGGGGGAGGTTAGGAAGAGTGAATTACAGGGACCCTTCCACCTCTGTCAAAATAAACTGAATTAAAGGGAATAGTTCACCTTTAACATTAGGTTTTGAGTTGAGATAGCCAAGTTGTGGCGCATGCTCGGAAAATGACTTGTGACGCTTTCACATTTTCCAAGAAACCTTCTTAATTATTTAATATTCAGTCCTAAAAGTCGGGACCGGGTATACCCGTAACGCAAATCGCTTGATTTGGGCTTGATTTTTGGCTGATGGTTGACGTATTCATTATGACGCCACAGATGAACAGTAAGACTTGGGAAAGTGTAAGTGCTGACAAAACCATTATTGTTTCAGTACCTCATTCTTTTTATTGCAAGAATGAACTTTGTCAGGTAATGCATTCATAGTGATTTTGATGTTTAACATCTTCTATAAAACATTTTTATAAACAACGTCTGTCTAGCGTATGCGTAGGCGGTTCAGCGCTGGCCCTGAACGTTTCCAGGCTCGCGTTACAAATTTGTGATATGTCCCCTCCCCACTCACCGAAACCCCACCTGCATTCAGTTACGCGCGTTCCGCTGTTTGATTTGGCGCCCCGCGGCGCAGCCGCCCGGGCATGACCTTGTGACACATAATCCCAGACAGGCCGCCCCAGAGCACGGACAGTGAGCGACGATGGCGGACACTCACACTTTCGATAGTTAAATCTAATAGGACGAATACCTTACTTTAAGCCAAGTACTGTGATGGTTTTCAAAGCGTTGTATTTTCCGGCATCTTCAACAAGTACTTGGGCAAGTACCACCATGTATAACGACACGATCCCTTACTAAATCATGACGTTGCGTGGCTTCTCAGCCAGCTGATTTCGCATTTACTTTGAGGGGAAAAAATATGAATTATCACCAAATAATTGAACATTTTAATTTGCTTTTTCACGCTAAATATTTAGGGTTCTTTGACTTGACTAGGTAAGATGATACCTTAATTTCTTGCTTCTCTTCATCATTTCTGAACTTTTTCTCGTTTTTTTCAAGGTGAACTATTCCCTTTAAGTGAACAAATAATGCATGTGTTCATTTGATTATTTATATACATCTTGATCATCATCTGATCTTGGCATGCTGTACCTTTTTGGAAAGCTCTATGCATAAGCTAAAACATTACAATTTCGGCTCTCTTGGTCTGTTTTTAAGGGTTTTAGAGACCCCAAAAACGAAGCTGAATTAATATGATAACAGTTTGCGGCTAGCAGTTAGCGTTAGCTTCCGCTAAATTTATTAGCGGTTTAGCGTTAGTGAAACTATTTTTTAGTTAGCGGATGAGCGGTTAGTGAAGCAAACTTTTCAGTTGCCCTGCCCACCACTGCTTACAGGTGATAATACAACATTTTATATTGCTCTTCACCTTGTTGTTCCTTTTTATTCATATTCCAAGTGACATAGGCATCGCCCGCAGCAGCAATTACACCGCATAAAAATAGATCGCCCGTGTTTTGTCCGTCAGCAGACCTGCGGCGGTTATTTTTCCTACGTGGGACCAGTTTTGCGTGCCTTCCTCGAATCCTACCCCATTACCTGCCTGACAAACACGGCTCGCGCAAAACAGCGCGGCCGGGACTGTTGACGCACTTGCTCCCCATCCCGTCCGGGGCGGACCCCGTGGAAAATGGCCGCGACCGGCGACAAAGGACCGAGCTCGGTACCACGATGCCCTGGCCGACTGCCGGCCGGCGCCGCCGCCGCCGCCGACGCCGCCCATTTGGGTCAGTTTTCACTTTCCACAGGCGGTCGGTTGGACGGCCGGAGCGCGCCGACTGCCGGCGCAGAGAGAGTGCAGCAGGGCCGGCGAGGGGAGCACCAGTGCCCGCGGTCCGTCTTCTGCGCTCCGCCCGCCGCCGCCGCCGCTGCCGCCGCAGAGCTACCGAGCCGCACGCGCGCGAGTGACCCACTTCCAAGGGGGAGTCGAGGGGACGGCTGAGAAGGAGTGAGCTGTGCTGGTGCCACAGCAGCAGCAGCAGCAGTGCCGCCGCCGCCGAGTGCTGGCCGAGTGAGACAGGCCGCAGGGCGAGGGCAGAGCCTGCGAGCGGTGACGAGCAGTGCGTCTGTGCGTGTGCGACTCGACTATGAGCTGCTTGTAAGCGTGGCATACGGATTCATCTTTGGCGGACGTTATGTGAGTACCCCACTGAGAGGCTACAGAGGCTCGCTCATGGCGATTAGGAGTACCCCACTGAGAGGCTACAGAGGATCGCTCAGGGCGATTAGGTTATTACACTGAGAGGCTGCAGAGGCTCGCTCAGGGCGATTAGGAGTACCCCACTGGGAGGCTACAGAGGCTCGCTCAGGACGATTAGGAGTACCCCACTGGGAGGCTGCAGAGGCTCGCTCAGGGCGATTAGGAGTACCCCACTGAGAGGCTGCAGAGGCTCGCTCATGGCGATTAGGTTATTTTGATCGTGCTTTGTCTGGGTACGTGTTGTTTCTCATGGATGAACGTATTTCGCTAAAACATGCGGCAGTTCCAGCACAATCATGTTACACCATGTGATACCCACACTGGGTCTTGCCGAGAGAGATGACAGTTTTGCTCTGGTCTAGCAGTCTGAATTTTAAATAGTTACCACCAAACTGTGACTGGATCTCGAGATCCAGCTAAGAGCCGACTATCTGTGTCCTGTGTCCCGGGATCCACATAGGACACAAGATCCAGGTACACAATAAGCCGATGGATCTACTGGGATCCCAGGACCAACTTCGGGATTCAGGCACAAGTCTAGTCATCACCAATTCATCTTGAAGCAAATCTGGCAGCAAGTACGTTGTTCCAGTTCCCAGCGTCTACTAGCTGGTTGCTTCCGGTAAACCATACTAGGCCAGGAAAGGAGATAGATTGAACTGACTGAGCACTAGGGCTCCTGCTTCCGGTGGGATTCGCTTTGGACTGCGCAGCACTGAGTGAGACGGTGTCCGGTTACAGGCTCAGCTCTGTAGTGCTGCTGTCAAGAGGTACACGATATGAAGGTTATTCTTGAATGGATTTTATGCCTAACGATTGTACTGTTCTGTGCACTAATTGTACTATATTTTGGCATACAAATTATTGCTATTTCATCATAGCAATAGCAAATATTAGATATGAGAGACATGCATATTTCTTAGAATCAACATGTTAATATCTTCTCTCTAAATAAACATGCCTATGATGAACAAATATAATATATTATATATATTCTTGTAAAACAAGTTTGATTAAATATGACCGTAGAATTCGCTTGTTCACGCTTCTTTTGAAGTTTTTCTATGTTTACTACCAGCGCTAGAAGTAGAAAATAGAATATATAATTAGAAATATAGAATTTAGTAATATAGATAAGAAAAACTTCCAAAAGAAGCGTGAAAAAGCGATTCTTTACGTCATATTTAAATCAAACTTGTTACAAGAAGATATTCTTGCCGAAATGATACCAATATATATATATATATTATATATATATATATATTATATATATATATATATTATATATATATTATATTTATATATATACAGCTGCAAGTTGCAAATACTCTGCTCAGCACATAGTTAACCGCTGTTCCCGCGGCACTTCCGTGACCATCATCTCAACATCGCACTATATTTAGTCCGCAGCCATTCTTATCTCTCTCTCACGGTTATACCCCTTAACATCCTAAGTGTTGCTGGGCCCTCATGGCCAGCCAGCTGCGCCCTCCTTATCCGTCTATGACCCAAACTCGATTGCCTTGGGAGCTGGGACAGCGGGCTGACGTTTAAATCACGGTCTTTAAAGCCTTCTTCTATGCCATCCATGCTCTGGCCGTCGTAAAACAGTCAGCACTGAGGGCCAAACGACTTGCTGAAATAATAAACAATCAATCGTTGAAGGAAAAAAATATGCAAATACAGTGATGAATAAATAAATAACCCTTGCTAGTGAGCGTTTACGGGTGCCAAGCAAGCCTGCGATGTCGTCACGAGCACCGGTCTGTGCTCGTGTCGCCTCGCTGGCGAGACGCTTTTTTTTCTTCTCCTCCGCGGCCCCCGCTCGTCTCGAGCCCCGAGCGATGGGGCTCCAGACTGAACGGCCGCCTGTTACAGCAGGCCGCCTGTTGGGCAACCGACTGGCGGCCGTGCGGGCGGCGCCGTTAGTGCGGCCGGCTGATGTGTGCGGCATAACGGGAGGCAGTCCTTGGCGGCGGCCGTGCTGCTGCAGTCAGCCCACAGCAAAAACCAGCGGCAGCTGAGAGACGGCTATGACGCGACGCGCCATGAGCTCAGCTGCTAACTGAAGTGTTAACGAGCGGCGAGGACAGGGCGAGTCTGTCTGTCTGTCTGAGCGGCGAGGACAGGCTGAGGGTGGTGTGTCAAGCTCAATGAGTGGAGGGAAGAAAGCTGAAGGAGTAGCCACAGACCCACAGTGAGGTACTTGATGATACATTGATCAGCAGAATACTACTGTGTCTTTAGGCATTGCGGGATATAGTTCATCGAATCGATTTATGCATTTAGTGTGTGCAAGCATGTTGGGCATAATCAAATCTAGCAATTATAGCCAAACTCAATTGCGTCTAAGCACGTCGCACGTACAAAATAAACGAACACGATGTGCCCAATTAGCGAACGCTAATATCAGCCTTTCCTAGAACGACTGGCAGATGACACCCGCTAAGTTGAGGTTTGACCCAATTCAGAGAGAACGTGCTGAAAATCAGATAAACCCGCTCTGGACGCGACGAACCGCCACCAAATTTCTCCCGCATTTCCTGGTCGGTTTGGTAAAAACGTGCACTTTTTCCAGGCGATACCATCGACGCACCAATCCACCCCCACCTTGCAAACTAGGCCGCGTGCCAGTATCGCTCGGACCTCGTGCGCGACCCGCTGCAACTGAGCGCAGCGGGGGGCGGAGGGGAGGGGAGGGAGGGGAGGGGAGAGTAGTCGAGGGTGTGGCAGCGTCCGACCCGCCCGCCTGCCGTCTGAACTTCCCTGTCTGTCAGCCGACCAGCCACGTCAGGAGGAGGAGGAGGTGGCACGCGCCTCGAGGCCGGGTCACAGCGGGTCGTCGGCCCTGCCAGCGCAGTGTCGTAACAACCCGGCCAGTCGCGCTGGTGCGCCGCGCCGTGACGCCAGTCGGGCCCCTCCGACGGACGGCGGCTTTTCACAGAAGTAGCGGCGGCTCACCACTCGACGGCTGAGACTCAATATAAGATCCAGGGGGAGGGGGGCCATGGCCCTCCCAAACTGCTTGAAGTTGGCGCCAAATTTACACATTTACTGATAAAGAAGACAATCTAAGCAACTCTTACAAGTTTGTTTTAAATCAGCTATCAATGCATAAGCAAGCGAAATTCGATGAGTTTTCAAAATTGTATATTTTTTAACCCTTAACCACTCGTGCCCCCCAAACCACGTTCCTGGGTCCGCCAATGCGGAGACTGCCTCAGCTGGCGTGAGAGTCGGCCTGCTCGTGGTTCAGCTCGTCCACCAGCTCAGCGGAGGAGGCCCGGTCGGTCGGAGCGTCGAGCAGCGTTCGCCGCTGAAGAAAAGTGAAACTCGCCTGCGCACGCCTCGCCTCGTGCTCGGCTGGCCTGACGGGAAACTCCTCGGCGGCGGAGCGGTGGAGCGGCGGAGCGGTGGCGGCGGAGCTATGGGAACCCTGCAGCGTGCCAGTCGCTGACGCCACTCTCCCTTTTCCCGCCTGGAAACAGCGCCGCACTGCTGCCGCCTTACATTGAGGAAGTGACTTAACGACCGCCGGTGGGAACATGCAGATGCAGACAGGCACTGTGGATGAGTGCGTCTTGCATCGGAGAGTGGGTCACATTCATGGAGATTATGATAGAATGCAGACAAATCGCCACCGCTAGGTGAACTGTGAATTGTACTTATCAACCGCCACTTTATTACAAAATATTTCGATGTTCTCCAAATTACATGCAGTGGGAAATATGGAGCTATTTTAAGGCTCGCATGCTACAAAATCGTGAGGTTGTGAAGACATCTTCATGTCCGTTATGTTGTATCCAATATTGAATTGAGCCGTTATATCCAGTAACCACGACAAACGTGTTTTACGATGTAGCTAACTAGTATTGAGGCTGGTAAAGGAGGACTATAGGATATTGTCCATATTGCCCATTGCAGTGTTTATAGATAGATCAGCTGCCATAACTTTGTAAGTTATCGATGTTACACCTGTTCGTACTCATAGTTACTTCAACTATCCTACCCTCCGTAAAAGTGCACATGTGCTGCTTCCTGAACTGATGCTGCTTCTTTCGAGTGGATTTCACCGCAAAGCACCAAGAGTATCTGCTGACCATTGTGTAGTACTTCTTTTATATTTGATCTGCCTTCTACGACTCACATGCACTGCACTCGCATTTATTAAACAACAGCTCACATAGACCATCTCATCTAAAAGGGATCGCTCAGGTCAGGTCTGTCAGGTCAGCGAGGTCAGGTCAGGTCACCGAGGTCAGACGGGTCACTTAGGGTCAGCCGGGTCACTCAGGTCAGCCGGGTCACCGAGGTCAGCTGGGTCACTCGGGGTCAGCCCAGGTCACTCAGGTCACCCAGGTCAGCCGGGTCAGTCGGGTCACTTGGGGTCAGCCGGGTTACCGAGGTCAGTCGGGTCACTCGGGGTCAGCTGGATGGCCGCTGCAGGTCACATCCGGCCGCGGCGCTGAGCACGCCAGGTGCTGGCGGCGGCGGCTGTACCAGGAAGTGGGCCATCGCGGGGCCCGCCGGCCCTCGGGCGCTGGCCGCCACTTTCTCCGCCGGTCGGCAGCCGCTGCCACCCAGCCGCTGCCGCCCAGCCACGGGCCACGAGGCACGGAACAGCCTCACTACGAGTGGGAGCTATGAGTCAGGGAAGGAGTCAGAGCTACGAGCCAGAGCCATGAGCTAGGGCCAAGTATCAGGGCCGTGAGCCAAAGCGATGATTGAGAGCCACGAGTCGGAACCACGAGCCAGAGTCACGATCCAGAGTCACGAGCTAAAAGCATGAGGTAGAATCACGAATTAGAGTCATGAGTCGGAGCCATGAGCCAGACCTATGAGTCAGAGTCACGAGTCGGGGTCAAGAGTTGGCGCGGCGTACTGGCAGAGGATGAGGTGGCAGTGGCCCACTTGGTCGGTATTATGATGGCGGAGCTTCAGACCCAAGGCTCAATGCAAAGCAGCTCACTAATCAACAAACACCTCTGTCTGACACAAAGTGAGATGTCGCAGGGAGCCAGAGTCACTGGCTGCCGGCTTTGCCACTTTGACGGAGACACACGACCGACCAACTCGGCGAGATCGTGACCTCCACGTGCCTAGGTTTCGCACCGAGATGGGAAAAAGGCGATTTGTTTACCGAGCGCCTGTCTTACACAACACTGTCCCACCTGAGCTGGTGAGATCCCGACGCATCTGTTCAGCCCTCACCTGAGGCGACAGTTCCTGGCGGCTACGTCTCGGCCCGACTGAACTACTGCGCCTGTACCGTATCTACGATGCCATTGCTTTACACAGCTTGTCTTTGTTTACACAATTTTATTTGTTTGCATTGTGTGCTTTTTATATGTGGGGTTGTAATAGCCACAAGCTGATTGTGGATGGCTCCAATACACGTCTGTCTGTCTGTCTGTTCTGTTCTGTCTGTCTGTTGTCTGTCTGTCTGTCTGTCTGTCTTCTGTCTTGGTCTTGTCTGTCTGTTTGTCTGTTGTCTGTCTTGTCCTGTTGTCTGTCGTCTGTCTGTCTGTCTGTCTGGTCTGTCTGTCTGTCTGTCTGTCTGTCTGTCATGTTGTCTGTCTGTCTGTCTGTTCTGCTCTGATTCTGTCTGTTCTGTCATGTCTTGTCTGCTGTGTCTGCTGTCTGTCTGTCTGTGCTGTCGCTGTCCGTCTGTACTTAGTCTGTCTGTGGTCTGTCTGTCTGTACTTGTCTGTCGCGGTGTGTCTTGTCTGTTTCTGTACGCGCAGCACATCTGTTGGTCTGTTCTGCTCGATTCTCGGTCTGTCTGTCTGTCCTGTGCTGTCGTCTGTCTGTCTGTCTGTCTGTCTGTGCTGTGTCTGTCGTCTGTTCTGTGTCTGTCTGTCTGTCTGTTGGTCTGTCTGTCTGTCTGTCTGTCTGTCTGTTCTGTACTGTCTGTCTGTCTGTCTGTCTGTCTGTCTGTCTGTCTGTCTGTCTGTCTGTCTGTCTGTCTGTCGGTCATCCCCGTAGCTGTTCGGCTACCGTCATCTGCTTTCACAAGTAACATGAAACTCAAATACCGGGGAACGAGAGGGACGTGCGGACATTATTTATAGCTTAATTCTGGCTATAATGCTTACCGCATGGGGTAAACAAATGGGCAATAAGAAATGCAGAACATTCCCAGCGGAACCAAAAGGACCTTGATTGAGTTTTTAAACGCATGCAAAGCATCAAACCCTTCCGCAAACCTAGCATTCGTGGAATACGCTACCGGAGGACCCAATCAGGCCGGCCGGATCAAACAAACCGGCTGGAAATGCCTTCTTTGTCCGACTCACGCCAAAGGTATGCGACCACACATAAGACGGACAGCCCAGTATACCGTAACAGCCGGAAACACGGAACAGCCCCAACTCGGCCCGGTTGCATGCATGTGATCATTTGATTGCATGTGTAAAAATACCAGTGCAGACCCTCAGTATCTACAGGGTTATTCGGCGTTTCCTGGTAATCTTGACCTTTTGACATCCGTCTGCCAGTCGTATTTGGCATACCAGTTTAACAAGCGATAGCGACTGGCGTATGTAGTACTCCGTGGCTCCTTCAGTGATCATAATATCTACCAGCCATGTGCAGTATCAGGCGCGCTCCTAGCAGAGCAAACTTGTTCGACTTTGAAAAAGACCCACTGGAGAACGGTCTAGTAACCACTGTTGATGAGTAATGATTTCTGCTCGTTTAAGGTTTAAGGTTTGTCAGATTTTCTTTACTCTCAGTTTTGTCGTATCCCTGTTAATGATACAATCCACCTTATCCTCGACCTTCTGAGTGAAGCAAGTGACTTCACGGAGCGTCACCAATTAAATGGCACAGTCGGTCTGCCTCCAAACCACTGTCCCGTTTCAGCTGCAGACAGCCGACTCGTGGCCTATCGCATATCATCTGTACCGGGTGTAGCACGCCTCGTGGCAGGACCGTTACCGTCCGGAGTCAGCCGTCATGAGTAACTGTCCACCTCGCGTCACAGCGCCGCGACTGTCACAGTGTGACCCGCCTACAACTGCTACACTCACACCACGCCGCCAGTTCCGTGTACTCCAACAATCCACCTCCTGCTCCCGCCTGCAGTCCGGGCGTGGCGCGTGGCATGTGCGGTGTCAGTCTCTAGTCGTGCCTGCAGGCTGCACGCCGGCCAGCTCTCTGTCCCGCCCTGTTCACCTTCCATTGTCGCACAGCGGCCATTGTCCAGCTGGACGTAACAGAGCTGAGTGACGTGACGTCGGCGGCGCCGGCCGGCCGGCCGACGTCATAGGCGGGCCTGCAGCATCGCTGTGCCGCCGGCCGGCCGACGTCATAGGCGGGCCTGCAGCATCTGCTGTTGCGGCGTTCCGGCCGGCGCGACTCACAGGGGGCTCTCTGCAGCATCTGCTGTGCCGCCGGCGGCCGACCTACTAGGCGGGCTCTCTAGATCCGCGTTGCGGCCGGCCGACCCATAGGCGAGCCTGGCAGCACTCGCTGTGCGCGGCCCGTCTACTCTATATGCGTGTCCGTCAGCATCGTCTGGTCCGCTGGCCGGCTGGATCAAGGCGAGCCGCATGCATCGTGTGTCGCCTCGGCCGGCTGACCTCGATAGGCGCGCTGCGCATCGCTGTGCCGCCGGCCGGCTGACCTCATAGGCGAGCTTGCAGCATGCTGTGCCGCGGCCGGCTGACGCTCATAGGCGAGCCTGCAGCATCGCTGTGGCCGCCGGCCGGCCGACCTCATAGGCGAGCTGCAGCAATACCGCTGTGCCGCCGAGAAGCGACCTCATCAGGTCAGCCTGCAGCATCGCTGTGCCGCCGGCGAATCTAGGCGAGCCTGCAGCATCGGCTGTGCGCCGGCCGACCTCACAGGCGAGCCTGCAGCATCGCTGTGCCGGCCGGCCGGCCCGACCTCTAGGCCGAGCTGCAGCATCGGCTGGTGCCGCCGGCCGGACCCTCATAGGCGAGCCTGCAAGCATCGCTGTGCCGCCGGCCGGCCAACCTCCAGGCGAGCCTGCAGCATCGCTGTGCCGCCGGGCCGGCGACCTCACAGGCGAGCCTGCAGCATTCGTCTGTGCCGCCGGCCGGCCGACCTCACAGGCGGAGCCTGCAGGATCGCTGTGCCGCCGGGCCGCCGACCTCACAGGCGAGCCTGCAGCATCGCTTGCGCCGGCCGACCTCATAGGCGAGGCCTGCAGC
>VOPJ01006073.1:87462-135710 GCA_014673585.1 Semibalanus balanoides
GCACGCCCAGTAACACGATCACTGCACGCCCAGTAACACGATCACTGCACGCCCAGTAACACGATCACCGCACGCCCAGTAACACGATCACTGCACGCCCAGTAACACGATCACTGCACGCCCAGTAAACGATCACCGCACGCCCAGTAACACGATCATGCACGCCAGTAACCACGATCACTTGCACGCCGTAACACGATCACTTGCACCGCCCAGTAACCGATCACTGCACGCCAGTAACACGATCACCGCACGCCCAGTAACACCGATCACCGCACGCCAGTAACACGATCACTGCACGCCCAGTAACACGATCACTGCACGCCCAGTAACACGATCACTGCACGCCCAGTAACACGATCACTGCACGCCCGGCAACCGGAGCCATCCGAATTGGTCTGCCGGTAGGCTGCGCGCTCTCCGGGTCATAGCGGACTATTATCGGCCGCTGCCAGCAGCCGTCATCGATCTCCGGGTCATAGTGGACCACTATAGGCCGCCGTCAGCAGCCGTCATCGATCTCCGGGTCATAGCGGACCACTATAGGCCGCCGTCAGCCGCCGTCATCGATCTCCGGGTCATTTTAAAAGGGGCGGGGGAACCCCCCAACTTAGGCCGGCCGTTCAGCAGCCGTCATCGCATCTTCCGGGTCATAGCGGCCACTATAGGCCGCCGCCAGCCGCCGTCATCGATCTTCCGGGTCATTAGCGGACCACTATAGGCCGCCGCCAGCAGCCGTCATCGATCTCCGGGTCATAGCGGACCATTATCGGCCGCCGTCAGCCGCCATCATCGATCTCCGGGTCATAGCGGACCACTATAGGCCGCCGCCAGCAGCCGTCATCGATCTCCGGGTCATAGCGGACCAGTATCGGCCGCCGTCAGCAGCCGTCATCGATCTCCGGGTCATAGTGGACCACTATAGGCCGCCGCCAGCCGCCATCATCGATCTCCGGGTCATAGCGGACCACTATAGGCCGCCGTGAGTGGTCGGAGAGGCTTGTCAGTTGGATTGACGTTTCATTTAATACTCATCTGGAATGAGTGTCGGGATGATGCGACGATGAAGCCTCATCAGGTTCGAATTTAAGCCCGGTCCTCACTGCGCCCGTCTGTGTCGGTCCCGGGCCTGTTTATGCCGCCCGAACCCGTCCGGACAAAGGTTCGGACCCCTTCGGTCCCGTTTTAACTTCCTCCGGCGACCCCCCGAGTAGACATTCCTGACGGGTGCGGTTAGGAGTAAGGACCGTGGACCATTCGGGCGGCAAAGAGACGCCCGTCTGACGTCCGTCTCCGCGCGGGGAAAACTCGGATCTACTCCGACTTTACTCCAACAGAGAGTCCGTCCGCTGGGGTCGACAGCCAAACGTAACCCGCTGGGGAGGAAGCAGATTTTGACCCCCCGTCTATCTCCCGAGCCAATTATTGTCGGATCGAGACGAAACATGTGGCAATCGAAATATTTAAGCGATATGGATCTAAAAGATCTTGAGTTAAGGTCAAAAGTCCGTACCTTTTGTGTGTAATTTCGCTCAAAACTTAACATTTCAAAGAATGATCGATTTAAGGACTAGAGACAGCTTACGCAGCTTCGCAAACCACTTTATTCATACAAGGAATGCGAGTGTACCAATGAACTAAATGAGTGTACCCATCCGCAGCCGCCGCCCGTGCCTGACAGGGTCGCTTTCCGGCGGACGCAATCAGCTGACCCGCCCGGCTCCCGTACCCGCGCGGAACAAAGGGACGGGATTGAGACGGGTGCGGTTAGGACCGGGCTTTATTCATTCAAATTTAGCGACAAGATTGGATTATTAAGTCAGTCATTTATTAAGATCCATCCAGATAGGTGTCTTCTAAAATAAGGTTGAGTCTAGAATTTAATTACAGTATTTATGGGAAGTGGGAACTGAGGGTACGTTGAGCGAGCGTACCTTCATTGCATTGGCTGCCTTGCTTGCATGAGCGTAATGATGGCCGGAAACTGTATGCGTTCAAATGGGCGCCATATTATAGCTTAATTGTTGCGGTGCCCCAATCATCATCATGTAAACGTTCAAGGCAGATTTTTTGTCTTCCTTCCCTCACACCATTTCGCGTTCATTGCGGGTATCTTGATTGTAGACTAACTGTGGAGTGTGGGTACTGGTCCCGTTCAATTCGCACCATCACTTCCTTGTGAGATTACTCTACACTCAGCTTGATAAATAGCCAGAGCTCTTCAGACACCCTCGACGCTATCCAGCTCCTAGATGGCGCTAACGCCGTGGTAACTTTCCATGACGAAACGCGGATTCCGTGTCTTTTTTCACACGGACGCTGCCTTCCCGAAATAGGTACACCGTGCCGCTGTTGACAGTCGCCGCGCTCCGCCAGCTGCGCGTCTGATCACGTGACCCGCGTGTGCGTGTCACTGTACTGGCGCTGCCGGCGCTCCGCCCCGCCTCCGCACACGCAGTCTCTCCGGGAGCTGGGATTATCGCCCGCCGCCTGCCGATAGCTGCCCAGTGGGCTGGGTAGCAACAGCTGACGCCCGCGGCACTGGCTGGTCAGCGCGCGTGTCTCGGTAACCTGCGCTGACCCAGCGTGACCTCAAGCGTGACCCCGCACCGACCGAGGCGTGACCGGCGGCCGGCGGCGGCGGTACGACGCGCTAGCGCGGCGGAACAAAGGCTCGTCTCGGCTGGAGGATAGCCACTATAATTCAGCGGCGCTATCTGGTTCACAGGGCGGTGCTCACCGCTCTACGCCCGATTGCTTGCCAACGCACTGGGCGGCGGGCCGGCTGTGAGCCCCAGCTCGACAGAGCGGGCCGGCTGTGAGCCCCAGCTCAGCAGGTCTGGCCGGCTGTGGTGGGCCAGCTCAGCAGGTCTGGCCGGCTAGTGACCCCAGCCCGCAGGTCCTGGCCACGGCCTTTTAGCTGTGTGGGCCAGCTCAGCAGGTCTGGCCGGCTGTGAGCCCCAGCCTCGACAGAGCGCGGCGTGGAGCCCCAGCTCAGGCAAGTTTCTGGCCGGCGTGGTGGGCCAGCTTCAGCAGGTCTGGCCGGCTGTGGTGGCCAGCTCAGCAGGTCTGCCCGCTGTGAGCCCAGTCAGCAGGGTCTGGCCGGCTAGTGGTGGGCCAGCTTCAGCAGGTCTGGCCGGCTGTGAGCCCCAGCTCAGGCAGGTTGGCCGGCTGGTGGTGGGCCAGCTCAGCAGGTCTGGCCGGCTGTGGTGGGCCAGACTCAGCAGTCTGGCCGGCTGTGAGCCCCAGCTCAGCGGTCTGGCCGGGCTGTGGTGGCCAGCTCAGCAGGAGCAACTAAAGGATCCCAGGCGTGGTCGAGACACGTCTTTGAGCGTTGTATCATAAATATAACTGGCCGGCTGTGGATTGGGCCAGCTCGCAGGTCTGGCCGAGCTAGTGAGCCCCAGGCTCAGCAGTTCTGGTCCGGCTGTGGTGAGCCAGCTTCTACAGGCGGCGCCGGCTGTGGTGGCCAGCTCACCAGTCATCTGGCCGAGCTGTGAGCCCCCAGCTCACAGGTCTGGTCCGGCTGTGGTGGGCCAGCTCGACAGAGCGGGCCGGCTGTGGTGGGCTAGCTCAGCAGGTCTGGCCGGCTGTGAGCCCCAGCTCAGCAGGTCTGGCCGGCTGTGGTGCGGCCAGCTCCAGCAAGGTTCTGCCGGCTGTGTTGTGGGCCAGCTCAGCAGGTCTGGCCGGCTGTGGTGGTGCAGCTCAGCAGGTCTTGGCCGGCGTGAGCCCCAGCTCAGCAGGTCTGGTCAGAGCTGTGTGGGCCGCTCAGCAGGTCTGGCCGGCTCGTAGTGGACAGCCTCGCTGACCAGTATTCTGGCCGGCGTGTGGTTGGGCCAGCCCAGCAGGTCTGGCCGCGCTTGGTGGCCAGCTCAGCAGGTCTGGCCGGCTAGTCACGGTTGGGCCAGAGTACTCCTCTCATGACGCATTCGGTCTGGGCCGGCTGTGGCTTGCGGCCCAAGCCCGGCAGTCTGGGCCGCTGGTGCGTGGGCCAGCTCAGCAGGTCTGGCCGGCATGTTGGTGGGCCAGCTCAGGCAGGTTCTGGCCGGCTGTGAGCCCGCAGCTCAGCAGGTCTGGCCGGCCTGTGGTGGCGAGATCTCGCAACAGGTTCTGGCCGGGCTGTGAGCCCCAAGCTCAGCAGGTCTGGTCGGCTGTGGGGAGCCAGCTCGACAGGTCGGCCGGGCTGGGTGCGGTCCAGAATCTTCAGGTTCTGGCCTGGCTGCCTGTGGTGGGCCAGCTCAGCAGGTCTGGCCGGCTGTGGTGGGCCAGCTCAGCAGGTCTGGCCGGCTGTGGTGGGACAACTCGCCGCAGGTCTGGGCCCTGACGCCGGGGGCCTGTCCCGGCCCTGAAGCCAGCGTCGCCGAGCGATAACAGTCGGTCGCAGTGTTCCAATGTTTGGATAGATGGCCGGTCAATGGCCGGCCGGGGGGCAGGACAGGCCGCGCAGGACCACCGCCGCAGCCGGCACCACCTCTCCCGCACCGCACCACGCCGCACCGGGCCGCACCGCGCCGCCCAGCTTGTTAGCATATTCATATCATACAGTAATAGATAACTCCAGCTGACAAATAGGCCGGGAAACCCAGATATTATCGCGTGACGCCGCTGGCTGGTCTCATCGTGCTTGCTGTTCGCTGCTGCTGCAGCCTTTTCAGCAGCCATGACTGGCAGCCGACCTCCCGCCGAGCTTCCCCGTCGGCCCCGGTGCAGCGCGAGGCGCGGGTGGCAACCGCCGCCGCCGCTGGTCGGTCGGTGCACCTGTCCTGCCGCGTGCCGTGGGGATCATGTGACCGCAGCCGGCGGCACTTCCCTTCCGGGAGCACCGCCACCGCCAGCGCGACTGCTGCATGTCGGATTCCGTAATGAAGCACCGCCCGGCCCACCGGCAATCATGCAAATTAGCGGCGGGTCCGTTGGGCCGTGTGTGCGGCGGGCGGGCGGGCGGGTCGGCACAGTGCCGTCATGCGACACGTATTAGCCACGCCGCGCTGGGCTCGCCGCCGGTATACCTACACGGCTTTCCATCACGGGCGCTGTGATTAGTTTAGAACGGTGGCTGGCCAACTAGCAGCGCTGGGTGTGATGGAGCTGCTGCCGCTCCGGTGCCCAGGGCACCTGTAGCGCTCGCCGCCAGTACGGGGCTGCATAATGCATTTAGTGGGCTGGATGCTGCTGCACACAGGCGTAGGAACGCGGGGGGCCATGACCCCTCACTTTTCGTCACGTTGCTACGCTCCTGATACAGCCGCTGGGTCCCGGAGGGTAAGACCACTGGTACTGGCCTAGAAATTCGCAGGAGACGTAGCTGGTTTCCGCTGTACTGGGCGTTATCGTGGCATCAGCCAAGTGTCACGGCTGCAGTCCTGTCGTCACCAACAACTGGCGCCTGCAATACTCCTCTGTTGACGGCTAATGTGTTTTGCACCTGGTGCTGAAAATAAAAAGTCATGCCATTGAAATATTTGCAGTGCCGAGATTTACTTGACGGTGAATGGTTGTGGTTTGGGAAACTGTGAATTCGGGACTAGTGAAGCCTGGTTTCGTATTTATTCAACTGCTCACTGGTGTAAGTGAATATGGATACTTCTGCAGCGTGTATCGGCCGGTAAGATTTCGCTCCATATATGCATATCAACACTGCAGTGCGTGTGCTGTCGGACTGGTCACGGGCGTGCATTCGATGCCACGCTGCGGGCGGTAGGTTTCCGTGTGACCTTAGTTGGCGTCTGGCTGTCCTGGCGGCTGCACCGCTGCAGCGCCAGCTTCCCGGCCTGCCGGCCCGACTCAGCCTCAGCCTCCCGGCCTGGGACTCCGACCCTATAGATATATATATAGTTATATTATATATATAGTTCAGTGTTCCGACCCCGGCGGCTCCGGTGGCCAACGCGGAAGTCAGTCTGATCGGGCCTGGCGCGGCCGCGTCTGCCGGGCTGCGAGACGACGTCGTCAGCAGCCTGGGGCGCCCCCGAGCCACCAGCCATGAGACGACCGCATCAGCAGCCAGGGGCGCCCCCGAACCCTGACCCTCCAGCCATGAGACGACCGCATCACCACCAGCAGCCCAAGGGCGCCCTGACCGGGACCCATGCCGGCCCGATTCGCCATCCGCGAGACGGCTGCGTTAGTAGTGAGGGACGCCCCCGACACGGGACGACCAAGAGACGATCGTTTCAGCAGCGGCGTCCCCGACCCGCGAGCCATGAGACGCCCGCGTCAGCAGTGATGGGCGCCCCGAGCCACCACCGCGAGATGGCCTCGTCGGCAGCCAAGGGCGCCCCCCGGCTCGGACCCCCCCCCCGGTTTGGACCCCCCCTTCAGCTGTCTGCCAGCCAGGGCCACCGGCGGCGGCGGCGGTGCTCTGTTTGTTTGTGTCCATGATGACGGCCGGCTAGCGGCGCCGGACGCTGTTTATGCCACGAACGGCGACGGCCGACCGACCGGCTGGACGGCTGTGGCACGCCAGATGACCGAGCTGCCAGCTGTGAGCTGCGGCAGCTCTGGCTGGCGCGGTAGGAACACGTAGGATGTCTGCCGACCGGGCTTAGGGTCGGTGGCACGGGGCGAGGGAGATAGCCAATAGGAGCTGCGGACGGGGCTGTGTGGTCGCGGGAAGCTGCGACGGGAAAGACGGGGATCAAAGGTTTGATAGGCTGTTGCGTCACTATCGCCTGTCGGTCGTGACCTGGCTACAGATCGCTGAAGGATCAGACTGAGGCCGCGATATGACAGGGGACAGTGTGATCGGTCCGGATAGGACGGCAATAGAACCTGCTCAGACGGGAATAGGACGGGAATAGAGCCTGCTCAGACGAGTTCAGACGAGATAGCACGGGAATAGGACCTCCTCAGACGAGCTCAGACGAGATAGGACGGGAATAGGACCTGCTCAGACGAGATAGGACGTGAAAAGGACCCGTCGGCGGCGCCCAGACGAGACTGGATCCGCCTGGACGGCATAGGATCGGCCCGGACGGGTTCGGGGCCGGGGCAGAGACTGGGTCTGCCGTGGAGACGACCACTACCAGCAGCGTCTGCTGCCTCCGTGGCTGTCATCCCGTGGTGTCATTCCGTCGGAGATTCATCACGTCCGGCGTTTGCAGATTGGCTGCAGCTGTTTTACGACTTCTGAATCATGGTGGTCACGTACTGTAACTTGCTGTCACCCTCGGGAGATGTCACCGTCACCACCGCGGTCGCCCGGCTGGCAGGCAGGCGTGCGTGCGTGCAGACACCCAGATCTCGTAGCAGGATCGAAGAGGTGGCGTACGCGGTATTCCAGGGCGGAGAAACGCGGCTTCCGGCGCGGCGGTGTAGCGCCGGAAGCGGAGCGCCGGTCGGTAACCTGTTTGATGTGGCCTGACATCGGGGGCGGTGCGACGACCGAGCCAGCCGCCGCCGCCGCCGCCGCTCTGCTCAGCCTCGCTCGCGATGTGGTGACGAAATCATTTGGCCTTGCGACTGCAGGGTGATGGTCGGGTCTCAGGGGTGCGGGCGAGTGGTCGCTCGCGTTCCGTCGCGATATCCTACCAAGTGCCGCCGTACTGAGCATTCCTCGGCGTTCCCCAGCAGTCGCCTGTGGTCCTGCGCGGCTCGCCGGCGCCGGGACCTCGGCGATAGATAGTCTGTCCTGCTGCAGACCGCTCCTGTGTATCCTGTTTGTCTGGTATTGGGTCGACAGCGGCCGGCCACATTATACGCCCATGCCCTTCATGTCGCGGTGGCCGCACGGCGCGCCGGTCAGCAGCGCCGGCCGGGGGTGCAGTGTCTCCGACATGCAGGCAGATCTGCCGCGCTGCCGACTACTGCCGCTTCCAGGAAGCCGGCGGCGCCAGGGCGTATGACACCGGCCGTAAACAGCGCCCCAGCGCCCCCCCCATCCCCCTCCCCAGCATCTGGGGAGGGGGGCCCGCACCTGCTGCTTAGAGCAGCAGCGGTGATGGTGAGACGTTGAGCTGAACCGCCAGTCGGCTCCATGTTAGGTACTGGCGGGCTCGACACTCCTTGCGTCGTAAGTGGTACGCCTCCGGCTCCATGATAAGTAGTCTCCCCTCCCCGCGGTCACGCTCCAGCCGTGTGCTATGCGCCGCCGCCGCCACAGCTGCTGCAGCCTGCTGTCGTACGTCATGTGCGGCGCCAGGGCTCCCCAGACTCCAGGGCTCGGCGGCGCGCGCAGGCCGCTCCGTCGGCGCTGACGAAAACTCGCCGCCCTCGCGCTCAGCCGTTTCATCAGTTGGCCGGTGCTTGAACGCGCTGAGTGCGCCGGCGCTGGTGGTTCGTTTCTCCATAGGTCAATGCCAATGCTACCGGCAAGTGTTTCCCGGGATATGTATTCCCCAAAGGTCAGGCGGCGAGTGTTGCTCCACTCGGAGTAAGTGCCGGCGTCAGAGTCGGCCGCTGCCCCCAGAAGGAGGCGGGCGGGGCGGGGGGGCTGGGTCGATGCGCGCCGCTGTCCGCCGGTGGGCGGCCGGGCGGTAGGCGGTACGGGCGGCAGCGGCAGTCGGGCCGTGGTGGCGGAGCAGGCAGTGTGCGTCGCGCGATGCTGGCCGATCCAGAGATGGTGTCCCGGCAGGCCGGTGGGCAGGGTCTGGCGCCGGCCGTGGCGGCGGCGGGCTGGCCGGACGCGGACGCGGCGGCGGCGGCGCAGCTCGATGTGAGTACTGGTCGGCGGCGCGCTCCGGCACTTCAGCCGTGCTCCTAGGATGGCGCTGGTAGGGGCACGATTTATGTGACGTGAACGGTAAGCTTGCTCTCTGTCTCGTTGTATTGATTTATTTCGACAGTGGTTGACACTTGACAGCCCCCCAAGAAGCTCACGGATCAATGCATACGACTGGACGATTTGTTTGTTTATTCATTTATGCACAATGCACATGACTGTTGATGTGGACAGTAGCATCGGTGTCAGCAGCCGGAAGACTGCGCCGGACACTGGAGGCATAACGGGGCTGCCCGGGATGCTGGATTTGCACAGTGGCGCCGTGGGACCAGGTCGGTCGCCGTCCCTACCCCGGGGATCAGCTGAGATGGAGTGCGGTGTGCCGGGCAAGCCGCCGGCCTGGAGGTGTTGCGTCCGCCGGCCACAGACTCCTGGTCCGTCTGGTATCGATCCAGGCGCCGCCGCCAGCCGGGGACGAGGGCGTCTGATGACCGGTACCGCGAACTGGGAGCGTCACCTCTGCCGGCGCGGCGCCTCCGTCCCGGCCGGCCTGCCGATCCTGGCGGACCTCTTCTGCGAACAACCCCACGGCCGACCCGCCCCAACGACTTGTTTTGAAGCGGCCGTCTGTTAGCCGAGCTGCAACTGGGCAACGCAGTTGAGTGGAAAATCACCGGCCAGCCGCCGTCTACCGGCGGCTACTGCGTGTCGGGGCAGCAGCGCGGCCCCCCAGCATACAGATGATGGATAGCGGTGTCCAGTCCGAACGACGCCTAAGGCCCAGTCCCTGCCGGCCGGCCTCTATAAACCCGTCCGGCGGAACATTCTGGATAAACAGTCTAATGTCCGGCTTGTCCTTGCCGATATGAGTTATGTAACTGGCCTGGTGCGTCTGTTTACCTGACAGGCCTGATGGTCCACTTCGATATGTCGTCGGGCGCGCGTGTGCGCCCCACATGTGAGGCGACAGCTGATGTGTGGCCATTAGTGTGCTGAGCACGGCACAAACTGCCGGCGGCGGCGGCGGGCGGCAGTGGCACAGTCGTGACTGTGAGCCGTGTGTGTTGACTGCAGCAGAGTCCACCGGACATGTTGTGTGTGGGGTCCGCCGCTCATGGCACCAGAGGCAGGCACGGAACCGAACTACTCGACTCTAACAGGATTTGGGCACCAAAAGATCGGTCGTGCGATTTGTAACTTGAGTTATTTTATCATCCTGTATGCCTGGTACATATGCGGTCTGTATTATTTGATCGTATTGCGCTCTCCATCGACTAGCAATACCTCTTTCGGCGATCGATCTCCATCGAAGGACGTCCTCCCCGGTGCTGACGCCGGCGGCAGGTCGCCAGTGACCCCCGTATGCTGGTTACCAGCGGCGCGGCAGTGTGACGCCAGCTGATGGTGACGGCGGCGGCGGCGCACGGTCGGCCGATCCGTCACCGGCCGTCGATTGCGTGAGACACAGTGACACTCATACTGGTGCTCAACTATCGACATTTGACGCGGGCGGGCCCGCTGACCGTGACTGACACCGACTCCATTGATTGCGCGTGACGTCATCCGGCGGTGACGTCATATCGGTCATGCATGATGCATAGTGTACACGCTGTCTGTCCGTCGACTGATGATGGGAGCCGCAGTATCAGTATTCAGTATGCACTGAGTTAGTGTCGCGACGCACGCTACCTGTGGGAACCCGGATGCTGCTGACCTGACCTGAGTCGCTCTTACTCGAGGGCGGATCCAAAAAGTTAGTTTGGGGCCAAATCTCTCAAAAGTTCCAGATAATTATGTTAGCTCGTTATATTTGTATTTCCTATGTAATGTGCATTGTGCATTTATTACATTTGCTTCAGAAAAAGTTACCAGATTTGTAAAATAAGGAAATGTGTACATTTGGCCGATCTCAGTCGGTTTTTTGGGGTCATTGCCTCTGCCCCTTTGATCCGCCAGTGCTTTTGGTGTACTAGGTTGCCCCATTCGCAACGTTCTATGGTCTCATGATGACCTGATCTTTCATTTCAATGATCATCAATGACCCGCCTTCCTGACCGGCCCTAAGCTGTCCTACCCTGACCCAACTTACCCTGATTTAACTTGCCCTGACCCAACTTACACTGAACTAACTTTCGTTAACCTGACCCGCCCTGGCCCTCCCTAAACTGCTTCGCCCGACCCGCCCTGACATGTTCTGAGAATCTCCCAAAATTGTCCCGCTGTCACCCGCCCTCGCCCACCTTTCCGCCCTGTCCTGTCCTGTCCTGTCCTGTCCTGTCCCTGTCCTGTCCTGTCCTGTCCTGTCCTGCCCTGCCCTGCCCTGCCCTGCCCTGCCCTGCCCTGCCCTGTCTCCTGACCCGCCCTGACCCGCCCTGACCCGCCCTGCCCTGTCCTGACCCTCCTAAGCTGACCTCTCTGTGTGACTATGTTGCAGCTGACGCCGACGTCGTCGTCGTCGGAGCCTGGCGTCGGCCAGGACCCGGCTCTGCGGCACATGACCTCTCACGCCGAGTACTTGGCCGTGTTCGCGCGCACGCAGCACTTCCTGATCCGCGGCGACGGACCGCTGTCGTTCGACATGCGCACCTACGTCGCCATCATGGTGAGTGTTGGGCGGGCGGAGCGCTGCCCGAGGGTCGCCGTGAGGTCGCCCAGTACGTGACCTGGAATAACGTTCACCCCGCAAAGTGCAGTGGGTTGTGTCCTCATTGGTTACATGTCAACTGTGACGGACATGCATAAAAAGATTCATATGACCCATGAGCTCCTGCACAGCTGGTATATTCTATCCTCTGCAAGACTTGTAACGACTCAAATTTGTTTGAGTCGACTCATTCGGACCCAACAGCAGAAGAACTAACTCGACTCTTACTCAAGCGCTGTTTAACAAAATAAATCTACTCATTTTTTAAACAGTCAAATTGAATCAAGTCAAGAGTCGAGTTGATTAAATTTGTTTGAAACAGTACTTGAGCACTATTGACTCAAGTGCTGTTATAACCAGTTGAATCGACTCGACTCATAAATATATTTGAGTCGACTCACTAGTATAAAAGTAAAAATGATGTTATCATGGGGGATAGGCGTGGCTCCAGTGGCTCCCCTTGGCTATGTCTCTTTTGTAACTGAATTGAATCAACTCGACTCTTGACTAAGTGCCGTTAAAAAAACGCTTCGGCCATTTCGGTAACATCATGTAACGGGTAGAGACATAAAGTGTGCGCACCGCAACGGTGAGCTGTGCCCAACATGACATTTCATGTAATCATGTTCGTATCACGGACATAGTTTGGGCAAAAATAGTAACGTTACGGCCTCGGAGCGACTCATTTAAGCCGATTTCGGTGTCGGCCAAGCCTATAAAGACTGCTGCAGTTGACATTGGTGGGAATTTCGGAGCGTCGGCTGGCCGAGCGAGGCAGGTGGTGCGGTGCTTTGTGATCGAGACCGGCCCGGCTCCGCGTGGACGGGATGTTTGTGTGGACCCGCGCGAGTCCCCCAGTCATCGACCAACACCGGTAATCGGCGGCCAAAGTCCGGGCGGACGCCGCCGGCCGAGCGCGGGGCGCGCACTCCTCCGTGGCGCGCTGTTATTGAGTTCAGTGGCCGCGCCGCGCCATCAGCTGTTGTGCTCGCCGCAGTCAGCTGTTTGCGGCCGGTGTGCGGAGACGATCAGCTGTTGCCGGTTTCCCCCTGTTTACGCAGCTGCCGGGACCCGGCGGACGCTCTGCCTGCTTCTCTAGACCACCCAGCAGCCAGCTCGGTGGGCATGTGACCGCGGCGGTGCTCTGAGTCTGACCAGTCCGGTGGGGGCGACGGCAGCGTATGATGCCATTTCATGGAGCTTAAAAGCAATTGTGTTGCTTACTTTGTACGTTCACCGCTGGCTAAGATTTTCTTCCAGCGCACGGCATGCATGACTGTTAGGCTGTGGGTCTTTGGCGTCGCTCGCAGGCCAGTGCTGGGCCCAGACTCGGTCCGGGGGTCTGTGTCGCTCGCTCGCCCGGCCAGCGCCCGCCGGCCCGGTTTTCGAGGTCACTATGTAGTATGCGCTGCAGACTTCTGCAGGTGATAATGGCTTACCGGGCGTTGAACCATGCGCGCGCGACAGCCGGGCGCCGCCACCGAGTCACCCTGCACG
The DNA here is from genome assembly GCA_014673585.1 of Semibalanus balanoides. NCBI lineage: Eukaryota > Metazoa > Arthropoda > Thecostraca > Balanomorpha > Balanidae > Semibalanus > Semibalanus balanoides. Next base: position 100,263 of record VOPJ01006073.1, read on the forward strand.
GGTCGGTGGTGTGCGCGCGCCCAGCTCGTGTATGGTGCCAGCTCACAGCCCCCCGGCGGTGCTGTCGACGCTGGCAGGCACTGCCGCCGGCGGCGACTGAGAAAAACAGCGCGTCGTGGTTTTATGGCGCGGCCACGTCACTGGCGGCGGCAGCACTGCGGGTTCGCGTAGCTTTCCGCCGGGGCTGGGTGCGGCTCCGACCCGGCGCCGCCTCTCTGGCCGACGTCTGACAGCCGTGCTCGGCGGCGGACTCGGCGGACTTTGTCAGCCGCCCTCCGTCTCCGGTGTGCGGCCGGTCGCTGCTGGTGCGTTCCTCTGTCCCCGCTCCCTCGTCCCGCCGCCGGCGGACCTTGGCCGTCGGCCGGCGGCGGGTGTTTTTGCGGCACCGGAGCTGGGTCGACGCCTCATGCCTGCCTGCCTGCCCGCCTCTCCGCCTGCCTGCCTGCCTGCCTGCCTGCTGGCCTGTCGACTCCACTCGGCGGCTTCGCGTCCCTGGTCTGCTCAAATGGAACAGGCTCTGAGTAGTTCAGTTGCGGGGGCGGCGGCGAGCTCAAAGGGCCATTGTTTCGCGGTATGCGCAACCATGGTATGGCAGATACACGCGCCGCCGCGCCGACAACAGCAGCTCCGTTTTGTCGTGAACAGTGCACGCTGTCTGCACGTGAAGCTGTTTCGGGGTCACGCCGGACCGGGTAGGCTGCACGGGGCTGCGTGACGGCCGGCTGCGCCGCTGCGGCTAATCCGGGTGGTTTGCAGGAGGGCGGACCGCCTGTGTGGCTCTGCATGCGGGGGGGTTGTCCTGGTTTCGGGGGGGTTGTCCATGGTTTCGGTAGGATAAGCGGCGTGGTCCTGCGGGTGGGCCGGCCACGCTGTGTCGCTGGCGTAGGCCCTGTTCATGGGTACCACAATCAGCTGTGGTTGCGGCGGTCGCTGTGGTCAGCAGGCGTGGGGGAAGAGGGACGGTGGGGATGGGTGGTGAGTATAACGTCACACAGCTGCGGTCGCCAGCGATTCCTGCGGCCGGGAGAAGTCAGCCGCAGCGACCGCAGAGAAACTAAATGGCTTTCTGGTGCGGGTGCGTCCTTTGCGCCATTCGAGTTTGATGAATTGACGACAAAGGTATCGACGGTGAAAGGTGAATCGTCTCAAAATAATATGAAAACTGCTATGTTATAAATCCCTACATCCGAATTAGAATAACAAGAGGTGTGTTAGATTGCGTCAACCAAATATCGATAAAGCGCCAAAATTGTATAAGCTTGAAGCCACATCTTGTGTTCATGGTGAGGACTCTCGTGATGACGTATGGAGTAGTGGACAGCGCCTAATCTCTGTGGCCGGCCGCAGGAATCCATGAACACTGAACAGTGTTCATGTCGATAGCGGCCGCATGTAATACTCTTCCAACTGACTATGAATGCCCCAACTCTGGGGAGTTTTAAAGTGGCAATACGAAAACGCCAGTCTCATTCGTAAATTATCTCATCAGTGTAGCACTATTGAAATGGGATGGTTGCTGTGTATTGTTCGGTCTGTGCGAGGGGATGAATTATATAGGTGTGCTGCCTTACCTATGTAGAAGCTGTCGAACCGATGTCCCGAAAAAAACTATGTTCGCATGGATGGACCGGTCAATACAATACAATACACAATACAATACAATACTGTCGTGGTGCGCGCAGCCGACCTCCGCCGCGCGCCGTCAGCTGGCCACACGCGCACCGCAGCCGCCCGTCCGTTTCCTTTGTCTTGTTGTCGAGTGAGTGCGACGGCTCTCACTGCTGGGGGGACGGGCGGCGCAGCGCCGAGTCCTTCAGGTTTAACCAGGGTGTCGACACCCAGGGCCTGGGGCCCCCAGGATCACTCCGTCTGAGTCCGGCCCCAAAATTCGCAGGATTAACATTAGTTCTATGGGCTGCCCCCTCTCAAAAATGTGCTGCGACGCCGTTGGGTTCACCATTATCATGTGGTGAGGACTCGGGACTGGTAAGTAGGACTGTTATTGTGTAGCGGCGCGTTCCCTACCCTGATTTGAGAGATGGTATGCTCACACTGCTGCACCGTCTCGAGCTGATATCGCTGAACAAGACAAAGACCGGTCGCTCCCCGGCGGTTTACCCTCTGAACCCTAGGTTTACCACACCCCGCAGCCCTCCCCCTCCCCCGACAGTCCCCGGTGATCAGGGGAGCCATGCCCTGCCCCTCGGCGGCCGGTGTGTACTGTGTACTGCTGTTGCCGGGCAGCTCTCCTCTGAAGGTCAGTGGACGGAGGGGAGCTGCACGCGCCGCCGCGGCCGGGGGTGCACGACGCCCCCGGTCACATGATAGAGCGGCGCGCCACGCCGAGGGCAGAGGCAGGAGTAGAGCGATGAATCGGCCGCCCCTCTCAGTGCAGTGGGAGGGCGCAGATGGCCGCCATTGATCGGACTCGGCCGTGTCAGTTATAGCTGCCCAGGCTGACGACTGCAGTCGGCTGGTACGTATCGCCTCTGAGGCTGTTTTCGCGGCGTGTATGCTCAGTGCGATACAGGCGCCGAGTCCAAAGTCGACTGTGGAGCACTGCTGGCTGCCAAATCGGCACTCGGTCGGCCAGGCCAGTTTCAACACCTCCCTCTGTTGGGAGATGTTCTGTGGCTGGTGATGTTGGCCGGCCGGTTGTGGCGTTAGCAGGGGGCGGCCTGAGATGTGCAGTGTTTGAGCAGCCCGTACATGACACACATAGCGCCGGGCGGCTGATGTTTGACGGCCGGGCGGCACTCGTCACGTCGTGTTTAGCAGATGGTAATGCACATCAGCCGCCGCCGTGGCTGCCTTTATGAGGCTGATCGTGTATGCATGGCCGACAGCGACTCGACCCGCCGCCGGTCTTCAGGCGATGGTTGGCTGAGCTGCGGTCGACCCGAGCCGTCGCCGGTCTTCAGGCGATGGTTGGCTGAGCTGCTGTCGCCGCTCCTCCCGACAGCGACCCGACCCGCCGCCGGTCTTCAGACGATGGTTGGCTGAGCTGCTGTTGCCGCTCCTCCCGACTGCGGTCGAGGCCACTTAGTTGCGGCTGGCCGTAACTCAGCTGATGCGAGCGGGGCGGGTGGCTGCGGTGCGCGGCGCCGTTATATCGTCTGATATGACTGAGCTGGCCGGCCAACGGTGCCTGTCGTGTCTGGAGCGTACTGTTTGTCTCGGCGCCGGGTCGCCTCGTGCCCAGGTCACCCGGAACCCGGTGCAGTCATGTTGTGAGTTGTGGGTCGCCGCGCGGGCTCAACCTCCAGACATGATGCGGAAGTATACCAGGCAGTGGTGTGCGCAGACGTTAGTCAGTGTGATCATCACTATCTGTCTGCATCGCTGCCGCGGCCGGCGCGTCAATGACTTCCGTATGTTTGTCATAAGCAGGGCTGGAGCCATCGCTCATATCCCGTGACCTCCATTGCGGCAGACGGCAGGCGCTTCCGTTGCTGGCTGGCCTGCCGGGTCGGACCGACCGCGTCTGCCGCTCTATCGGGGACCGGTCCGACACCAACAGCAGCAGATCGCACGAATTAAGGACTAACTCCAGTGATGAGCTTCCCTCGTGCGTCTGTGACGGAGTGACGCGGCTCCGTGACGGAGTGACGCGGCTCTGTGACGGAGTGACGCGGCTCCGTGACGTAGTGACGCGGCTCCGTGAATGAGTGACGCGGCTCCGCAGGGCAGCTGACCGGCATCTCCTGCGTCGCGGGCGGCTGCCGCGGTGTGCTGTCGGCAGGTCACGTGACATGCTGCCGGAGGAGGTACGACCAGCGTCAATCGTCAGAGGACCGGGCCGAGAGAAACTCGTCGGCGCTCCTGACCGGCCCCCAGTCAAGGTCATTGGCACATCACGGCCTCTGGTGACGTCATCCGGAGCGTGAAGTTTATTTTATTTCTCCCTTCAAACCATGCTAACTCTTATTGGGAGGTACAGTAAGTAATTTCGGGCAAATTCAAACTTCGATTAAACGATGAGTTAGAGGTGATACGAAAATAGGTAAGCAAATCCATACGAAAGCCACATCCTGCTCTATCGATACCAGGGTCCACTTTGCCTTTGGCTTGCATGGAAGCATGTTAAATATGGTCTTACGTGAAAGGGTATTTCCCTAAAATGCATACTCACTGATTGATTGATTGATTGATTGATTGATTGACTCAAATGTTGATTTCCGCCACCCTCCCACAGAGGTTTTTAATAAATAGCAGAAAAACGACGGCACGCAGCGTCACGAAATTTGGCACAACTGTTAAGAAACTAATGACACACATACTGTAGAACTCTTGACCTCGGGTCTTTCCAGGTCAGGTCACCAGGTCAAGTCAAGTGACCCCAAATCCAAACATGTTTGCGCGTTCGTGGCTACAATCAAAATTATGAAGGAAACCTCAGTTGAAACTACACAGATAAATTATCCAATGATAGTACTACAATGTGTATATCTCGAATTTGTATAAGTAATGGTGACCTAAGGTCAGTTGCTTCGTGACCTCTCCATTTTAAGTCAATGGGCGAAATTGAAATACGGCACTAAAATCCAATGGGAAATCGCTACAAATTTAACAGATTCCCGAATCAACCACTCCTGTGCAAATGCAAAGCCCATGTTCAGCCCTTCTTGTTCTAGTGACTTCTACAAGGTGAACTCAGGTGACCCCAAGGTCACGTATGGTTTTTGTGCAATAACTCTTTACCAAATCAAGATAAAGCGATGTGGTTTTCACCATTGTATTGGCCTTGTCGAGAGGAATCAACTCATATACAACTTGACCTTGACCTGACCTCAGGCTAGGTCAATTTTTGGATTTTACATAACTTGTTCATCAAATGTATTTTTTGATGCGTCTCGACAAGACAAACACAACGGTCAAATCGGTTTTACTATATCGTGCATATATCAAAAGTTATTTAGAAAAAGCCGATTCCGCGATTTTTATAACGTTTCAAATTCAGTGGCTTCTGCTGAGTGAATGCATGAATATGACGTCATTTGAAATAAACAAAGCCGCTTCTGGTTAATTCTTGATACCTAAATTATCCACAATTATTATTAACAATATTGTATATAAAATGTATTTGGCTGAGAACATATGTTTAATAAATTACTTTAAAATAATAACTAGAGCATACTAAATGTTAATATGACGTCATTTGAAAGAAAAAATATAATATAGTAATATACTGCATGTCTCAAAAGCGCCAGATATGTCCGATGTAGAGCTGCTGCCATCTGACTGTACCCTGTTTAAATATACCCTGCTCCTGACCTCCTCGATCGCTGCTGTTCCGCTCACCGACCGTCGGCCGTCAAACGGAGACGCCGCCGCCGGTGCACGGCCCCTCTCGGAGCCATCCATCTCATCTCCTCAGCTGCCGACGCGCATTCCGACCGATACCGATACCGATCCCGTCTCCGATCGGCTGGCTGTCAGCTGGCCGCCGCAGTACGGCACAGTCACGTGACCCGGTGGCGCCACTGATGACGTCACGCCGCTCCTGGGCCGGTCGTTGGACCGACACGGCCAGGGGGTGCTCCAAATCTTCCGCGCTCACCTTCAGCATCTCACCAACGGAGGTCCAGCAATGCAGCCTTCTTTGATTGGTCGCTGACGTTACGTCACGTGGTCGTAGACGTCAGCCGGTCGCAGGTGATGGTAGCCGGCATGGCCAGCGTGTTTTAAATCTCGTTCTGTATCGCCCCCTCTAACTCGAAAACTAAAAAAAGCTCACGCGAGACCGCCAGCCACACAGCAATTTCGAAAGTATCTCTACCAGGCCATGTTGGAAGTCTGTGTTTGGGACATTTTTTTGGGATCAGGTATATTGAGGGCACCTAGAGGTCAGCAAGGTCGTCATTCCACAATTGAAAGGACTGTATGAAGCTCCTGAAATATTCGGGAATTATGGGACCAATTAACAAAGGGAAAAAAGGCAAAATCGATCAGCTCATGAAAGTTTCAAAACCGATTGTCTTATCGGAATTTAAACTGCGGGTTCATAGTATGAGACTCCGGAGGTCATCAAAGTCGGAGGGCAATTTTTAATTAAAGTTTGTTCATAAATAAGTTTGTAAAATGATTAGACATATAGTTATATATTTTTGGGACGGGTAATTCACATTTTTGCCTGACTGTAAATCCTAGGGGTGTATCGTCCCCCCTCATCTCAATAGGGTGCTCAGCCCCCCCCCCCCCACACTACACACACACACCATCAACTGGCGATCCAGGCCAATCTCACCAAGTGCGGTAAATGCACATACATACGCACTGCCCGCAAATGGCGTGCTCAGAGTATTCTCTCACATCTATCTTTAACAACAAGTGTTTAGTTCATATATATCGGTGGCGGTCAAATACGCTACGTACGTAGAATGCAGTCCAGTAAATACGGATGTTGCGGCCCCCTCCCCTGGATTCGCCATTTACGTTACCTCCCCCCTCTCCCCTCTGTCCCTGACCACCGCGCAGCGGGTGCCCGTCAGGTCTACTCGCGCCTCACCTGGCTGGGCTGGCGCTGCCTTAGCCACAAGGCCAGTGCACGGTGAGCGGCTGCCAGCAGCGATGATGGCCGTGGGGCGATCTAGCAGGAATCGAAGTTCGGGGGAGCGCCAAAACACGGCCCGGCCCACGGACTCCGGGCGCCTGCGGGAGGCCCGCGGCACCGGAGGCCCCCACCTGGATTCGCCAGTGTGTGTGTTGTCGGGGGGGGATGAAGCCCAATTGAATAGAACCCTCCCTAGCAGGTCACGTCTAGCCAGGATTTCGTCCAGAGGGTGGGGGGGCGCCCTCAAAAGGGCCCCTTCCGGTCCGCTGAAAGCCCCCAAACAGGAGCGGGAATATGAACAACTCTACGGTATTTTGGCCACTTTTATTTTGTGTTTGTTATTACTATTTTAAAAAAATTGGGTGATCTTGAGAAAAAATAACTTTTGAAGATACATTAGATCCCATGAACCGTAGGACCCTCAAAAGAAAGCCCATGACAAGGCAGGGTAAGCCAGGATTCGTCCGGGTCGGCGCCTCAAAAGGGTCTTACCAGCCACGTAACCAGGAGATTTTTCCCCCCAAAGAGGGGGCCTCGAGAGGGGGCTATTTCCCGCGCGTTGAAAGGGCCAGTCGAACGGATGATTAAGGTCTCTCGCCTCGCGTCCTCGTGAACCAATTTTGGCATGTTCAGGCCTTCTGACGACCCACCAGAGTCCTTTCTGTCTGTTCAGATGGCACCCTCTGACACTGCATGGGGGCCCTTTAACTTCTCTGGAGGCCTCTTTGGTCTGCTAAGGTCTTCCAGTCCTGCTCAGGGGCTCCTTTGACCTAGTAAGGAATTAGCGCCGCGCTGCTATTTTTTTGCCCTACCGACATGCTCAGGGCCCCTCCGACCCACTCGGGGGTCCCTCCGACCTACCCAGGGGCCCCTTCAACCTGCCCAGGGGCCCTCTGTGCTTGCTAGGGGCTCATTCGACGTGTTCAAGAGGCCCTCTAAACCGCTCAGGGGCCCTCTCGACCTCTCCATTGGGCCCTCCGACCTGCCCAGGGGCCCATACGACCTGCCCAGGGGACCTCTGACTCGATCAGGGGCTCTTTTGACCTCCCCACTGGCCCCTCCGACCTGGCCAGGGGCACTCTGTGCTGGCTAGGGGCCCATTCTATGTGTTCAAGGGGCCCTCTCTGACCCACTCAGGGGCCCTTTTTCGACATGCCCAGGTGCCCCTTCGACCCTTCCCAGGGGCCCTCTGGATGCTGGCTAGGGGCCCAGTTCCACGTGTTTCAAGTCGGTGCCCCCTTTTTGGACCCCACCAGGGCCCTTTGTGGCTTGTCAGGGGCCCCCCTGATTGCATAGGGCTCTTGTAGTCCAATGGGCCCTTTGGTCTTTCAGGCAGGGCCCTGATGGATCCTAGAGCACCTCCGGGAAATGCTGCTTAAATCTTCAAAGACTCGAACGCTTCGCGTGGACTTAGCAGCCCCTATAATACCGCTACGCGTTGCTGCCGGTCTCGCGGCCTTTTCGGCGCGCTGCGCGCGCCCGAAAGGGCCCGTCAGGCCTCCGGGGGGGGGGGGGAGGCGGCCGAGTCCCCTCCGCGCCCTTGGACTACGGGTGCTTGACCTCTGGACTCTACAGGTTGGGAAAAATGGGCAATTACCGCTGCTACGAAAAGAAATTACTTCTATATGTCCTAATTGTATTTTTTTATGCACAAAACGTTTCAAGAAAAATGACGTCTCCCTGACTTTGGTTGACCCTCTAAGAGTTTTAAACAATGAATCCGTGGCTTAAAATTCAGTAAAATAATTTCTTCATTGAAGTTTTTTCATGAGCTTTTCGATTGCTTTTCTCCACTTTGTCTCATATGCGTCCCATAGTCCCAGAGATCGTTTGGGAGCTGTCTATAAGCAGTCCTTGACTTAGGAATACGTGACCGTCTTGATGACCTCTGACTGACCTAAATATGTGACTATCCAAAGAATGTCAACACAGTACTTCGAAATGCGCCTCATTTGTAGAGGATTCGAAAGCTTGTGTTTGGCGTCCTCGCTAGCCTTTTAGTTTTCGGAAGTTAGGGGGTGATACCACAGATTTAACCCGCGCCCCACCTGAGGGGTGTTTGAACATCCGGTCCCTCCCTCATTGTTTTTTCAAGATAACCAAAACAGGCGGCGCGTAGCGCCGCCAAAATTTGGCAATACACTATTTCACGTGAGTTTTTTTCCGAGACATTTTGTGACGAAAATCAAGTGTCGCAGGCTCAAGGTCAGGTCACCAAGTCAGGTCGGGAGGGTGACCCTACCTACAAAAACGTTAGCGGTCGTAGCCACTCACTACAGTTTTTAAGGGATCGACTATTAAATTTCCGGATTACATTAAGTTCCAGTATACAGTCATCTACAAATGGTATATTTTTGGGATTTTTTGTATCGGTGACCTTAGAATCGGGTCCATGTTTTGCGATCCTCCCCATTATAAGTTGATGAGCGAAATAAACATCAGTAGATGTTTCTTAGTCGACGCCTATCATCCATTTCCTTCTGGCGTCCTGATGCTTTTACTCATTTCTGATATTACATGTATGATCCAAGTGTCAGGTTTTTGCTCTCGTGGCCAACATAACGGGGTCATCAGGGTCATCCGAGGTCACCACAACCACCTTTTCCTCAATAAACTCTGGCCTATAATGACTGATAGAGAACTGCAACTTTCCCACAGTGTGTTCTGTTCTCTGTCCAGACACATCTTCGATATGCAATAACGATGACCTCTCTCCTTTTGGGTCACCACCTTAGACCTTGACTGTAGGCTCCATTTGCAGAGTTGGACCTAACAGGATCGATTTGCAACCATAATTTCAAAGCGCCTTGCACCTCGAGACAAACTACGAATGGGTTAAACAGTATGGCGTAATCTTTGGTAGGTAGTAAGTTATGTTATCCGAAAATATTTTTTGGCCAAAAATTCCAAGCTTCTTTTTGACTTTAAATGGCCCCCATAGAGCCTATACCTATTGACTTGAGGTCAATATTGAGGACCAATAACATGGATTCGGCAAATTTCATTAGCGGTATGCGATTGTCTTTTTGGAACCGCCCTCTTTTTCTAGATAGCATAAGTTCCGAGATATTTGGGGGTTTCCTGGAGCGATCTCGTCCTAAAACTTGAAAATTTGACCTTCGCATATGACCTGCTAGTGACTGAGTTTGAACGTGATGGTCGAAAAAAGATGAAATGTTTCGGCAGGATTGTATTTTTGATAAGGTTTCGAATACGGAGTTTGTTATTGGTCTACTGCCTATGGGAAGCCGTCAGTTAGAGGGGGGGTGTCAAAACCCCCAGTTCGCGGCGAGAAATGCAGATGGCCAATCGGGCGCGAGGTTACCGGTTCTGGCATATTAATGCCGGCTACCAGTACCCTTGTGACCAGCTTGACGTCACATGTACGTCAATATCTCTACGTATACTTCGTCACGACCAATCAGGCGCTTGAGACCCTGTTTTTTGGCGGAATGGCCTACCCTTGTTTATAGAGCCTTGGACACTCTCGGCAGCGTGTGCGTGTGCGTGAAAGGCGGTCGACGACCGGTCGTTGCGGTGCGATCCAGTCGGAACCGTTACGGCCGCGCTGTGCCAGTGAGAGTGCGGCTCGGTAATCCGATGCCAAGTTTAGAAACTCACTATGAGCAGCTGGTCGGCTGGCTTATCTGTGTTTCGAGAGTGGTCCAAACTGGAGGATTTTTGGTCAGAGGCAGGCGGCGCCTCCCAACGCGTCTCCACAGTGTTGTCAGAATAGAACGGTAGCGTAGATGTCTTTGTCTTCGTCGGTGGGTTAACAATCATGCCATGCTGATAGTACCAGTTGTGTGCGTGTGAAATGAAATACTCGTCGGTGGCGGCCACTCGGGTGCATTGAATGCGAGGTACTCGCTGACGATGGGCCTGTTCCTGTCGCATCTCAAAGTTGCTCCCACTTGGTCCAGTCGTATTCTTTAACAGAGAGCAGTTACAATTGGAGCAACTTAGAGGAGGTTAGAGGCGGTTAGAGGCGCGACGGGAACAGCACCCTGTTCTCCTCAGCTGTTGTGGCGATCCCTGAACCCTGCCGCCCGAGACACGGCGCCGCGGGCTGAGATGCCATCTGGGCCGGACGGACTGACGTGACCGGACTGCGCTGTCGGTGCTGACAGGCGAGGGACAGCGCCGTGGCGTCCTGCTCAGTGCATGTGTCCGACCGGCTGACGGCCAGGTCCCGGCCAGCTGCGGCCCTGATCAGACCTCGCGCGCACTGCACCCCAGCCGGGAGGCACCGCTGGTCCTGCACCCTGCCGCCTGGAGAGGAGAGCTGCTGCAGAGCGGTGTGGTGCGGCCTCTGCACTCTGCAGCCCGCCGGCCGCTCGGGTCATGTGCAGGCGACCCCCGCGACGCCGGCCGCCACTGCACTCCGACAATGGCTGACATGAATAGAGCGGCCTGTCGACTGGTCTGCGCTCGGCGGCAGCACTCCCCGCACGGTCCCGTCCGTGTCCCTGGTCCCGTGACTGCGGTGACATGGACTGCCTTGTACCTGGTGGAGCCGTGTTGGCGACAGCACTCCTCGCACGGTCCCGTCCGTGTCCCTGGTCCCGTGACTGCGGTGACATGGACTGCCTTGTACCTGGTGGAGCCGTGTTGGCGGCAGCACTCCCCGCACGGTCCCGTCCGTGTCCCTGGTCCCGTGACTGCGGTGACACGGACTGCCTTGTACCTGGTGGAGCCGTGTTGGCGGCAGCCCTCTCCACACTGTCCCGTCCGTGTCCCTGGTCCTGTGACTGCGGTGACACGGACTGCCTTGTACCTGGTGGAGCCGTGTTGGCGGCAGCCCTCTCCACACGGTCCCGTCCGTGTCCCTGGTCCCGTGACTGCGGTGGCACAGACTGCCGTGTGATTGGCGGAGCAGGGCGACGTGAAGAAATAACGAAAATAGAAACAGATTGGTGATGTCTCCTGGTGGAAGTTCAGGATGCCGGAAGTGACAGCGGTTTCCGGCTTCCTTTGTGCTGCAAGTATTTTCAGTTGCTGTGTCTATTTTCGTCTGGTTGCTGTGTCACGGTGTGACACTTCGCTCTGATCTCACTGGAAATCTGGAGCTACTTAGCGGCATCTTCCATTGTCGGCCGGCCGAGACATGAAGACATCATAATCCGGTGGCCGCTTCTGTCTGTGTCTCTTGTCTAGAGCCGAATCTCTGTCAGACAGCATTCAGCGCTCGGCCTCCAGCAGCCATTGTGTTGAATCCGACCTGGACCCCGCCGCCTTTTAGGCTGTGTTCTGACCATCACATTCCCGGCGGTGGGCGCTAATTGACCCAAAGGTGTCGGCGCGTCCTTAAACCCCAACAAACAAACACATTCCCGGCGGGAATCCCTGGATTCGCCGGCGGGCAATTTACTCTACATCAGTTCGGCAATGTACTCGTACATTGGTATTCCTGTTAACAACTACTTCATAGATAACATTAGTACTACTGTTATCTATGACTACTTGCTACCGGAATCGGTAGAAAGCACTTGTCTACCGATTCCCCGGAATCCCGCGGGAATTGACGGGTCAGAACACAGCCCTTATTCTTCCTGGACGTGGCCTGGTTCCCGGCCGTGTCTCGCTGCCACCGGCTGGCTTTGCTGTGTGGTGCAGACACTGCAGACACTGCAGACAGTGCAGACAGTGCAGACAGTGCAGACAGTGCAGACAGTGCAGACAGTGCAGACAGTGCAGACACTGCAGACACTGCAGACAGTGCAGACAGTGCAGGCCGTGATAAACGCGCCTGAGACGCGGTCATCTGACCGTCGGGCGCTGGCCGCTGGTCCGCTGATCCGCTGATCCGTGCTGGTCCCGCCGGCGGCGGTCGTGGTGGTGAGTTCCTGCTCTCCCGACTCTCTCGGTGAGGGCGGTTACTGCTCTCCCTACTCTCTCGGTGAGGTCTCGGTGAGGGCGGTTACTGCTCTCCCTACTCTCTCGGTGAGGGCGGTTACTGCTCTCCCGACTCTCTCGGTGAGGGCGGTTACTGCTCTCCCTACTCTCTCGGTGAGGGCGGTTACTGCTCTCCCGACTCTCTCGGTGAGGGTGGTTACTGTTCTCCCGACTCTCTCGGTGAGGGTGGTTACTGCTCTCCCGACTCTCTCGGTGAGGGCGGGGCAGACCGGTCACCAGGCGCCGTGGGGCTGCGTATCGGCCAACTTCGTCAGAGTCCGTCCCTCTCTCTCCTCGCGGGCGGCCGGGGTTAGGTGCGGTGGCGCCGACTGTCGGGCCGCCGCGCCGTTTGGGCCATCGGACGGTGAGCTGTAATGGGCTGTAGCTGGCTATTAGAGCGCGTGGCTGGCCGCAGCGCCCAGCTTGGCTAACGACCTGCCGTCGGCCTGCTCTCTGCACTGGCAGGCGCGCCCCGAGCCATTGTTCTGGAGGCACTGGGGAGTAGGGAGGCATGCTCCCAATAGTGCCACGGAGATAGGCAAGTGTAGAGGCCGACTTTTCCCGATTTACGGTGCAGCAAGCAGCAAGTTTGTACGGGAAAATATTGCTGGTGAAGCGCACAGTTGTCTTGCTCGGTGTCAGTCACCCTTTCACAAACACTCGTGCGTTATCTGCTTTCTTCGTTATCATCGTGTGCGACAAATACAATGTCCGCAATCTATATGAACCTTGGTTCCGCCCTGGCGCACGCGACCGATGGTTATTTGTTGATTCAGGGTTAGGCTGGTATGCAGGCGTGTCGCAGGGAACTACGTGGCCTTTGTTGGTGGTCGCTGCTGATGTGACGTGGCTGTATGCAATATCGGCCAGTATCCATCGATAATGGGTCATAACTGTCTAACTCACTCCACGCTTCGCTGAATTTATCGCCAGTGGCAATCCTATGGAAAAGTGTAAAAGTGTATTCGGTCACATGCTCCGCTCGTTTTTCATCTGATGAATGCTCGTCTCCAATGTTCATGGGACCGCTCGTGCTGGGGCTCATCGGGTTTTATTATTGCGAACTGGAATCCGGCATTCTTTTCAGCCATGAAAGGAGTCGCGGAGCCGGACTGACTGACATTGTGATCGGTGCGGCCCATCGTGCTGTCGTTGATCGCGAGTGGCAATGTTCGTGTATAGTGTCTGGCTAGCGGCCAGCGCTGATTTATGGCCGCGGCCATCGGCTGAAAACGCCGCAGACTTGCAGCTTTTTGTGACAGTTTTAGGTCACAAAAACATAGTGTCCGAGCGTGTGCTGCGTTTTTTCGCCACACCGCGCGGATCACGGAAGCAGTTGGCACGGGAGGCGGTTGGCTGCCGGTGTGCTGGCTGTCCTAGGAGGGGCGCTCGGGCCGGTGATCTGCTGACAGCTGACTGCTGTCTGCTGACTGACAGCTGACTGCTGACCGTCTGTGTCACTGTGTCGTTGGGCCGCCGCCGCTGACTAACGACTGCAGCCGCGGCACTGTTAGGCGCTAACGGCTCTGTCGCGACATTCCGCCGCTGTGAAATGTCGCGCCGGGCCGGCGAGCCCCCGCTCGTCGACCCTCTGCCGTCCCCGCTGCCTGGGCCATGTGCTGTGTGACGTGACGCCCGCTGTGACCGCAGCCACTTCCCAGAAGCCGTCCGTCACCCGCCGGGCGCCGCCGCTCACCGTCACCGCGCGCAGATGCCGGGCCGATGCGCCATCAATTTGTCCCTTCCGCACCGCCTCTGCCGCAACGATTGTCGCCACGGAGATGCGCGGCGCCGCGGCGGTGGCGGCGACGATGAGCGATTGATTGTGGCCGAATGACATCCGGCGCGCCGACCTTGCGGCGGCGGAGATCGTTAGGAGCGACGGGGAGAGATGGTGAGCGACAGAGAGCAACAGACAGAGACGGGAAGCGGCGAGGAGCGGCGCGGCCCGCCTGGTCATTACCGTTCGGACCCCCTCCGTCCGGCGGACAGCAGGACGGGCGTGTTGACCACGGCCGGCCTCCCGCGCCGTCCAATCATGGCCGGTGTCTCAGGCGTCTCGGACGCGGAGGAGATCACGGCGCGAATGGTCGTATTGGCCGCGGTATGATGAGGAGGCGGCCGGCCGGCCGGGCGACGGAGCGTCCCGGCGGTGGAGCCTCTCAGAGGAGGCTGCCATTAGGGCGCCGCACGTTATAAATGGTCGGCCGGCCGGCCCAGACAATGATAAAGGAGGCGACTGGCGGAGTCTCCGCCGGCAGCCCTCCTCCTCCGCCCGGCCCCGGCCCGGCGATAATGATGCGCCGGTGTGTCGCGCAGGGCCGCGGGTCAACCGCGGAAACTGTGCTCCGCCGCCGCCGCCGCCGCGCAGCCTTTGAGGCTATTGGTGGCAGATCGCGAGTGGTGGCCGGCCGCTGAATGGCCTGAATCGGAGCCATAATAACGCACGGGGTGAGGTTTGGTGGCGGCTGTGCGGCGCCACTGAACTCAATTGCGGCGCGGCTGGTTGGGTGGCCGGCCGGCGAGCGCCGGGGAGGTGACGGTACCGGGCCCAGGTACTGGCAGCGTGTCGCCACTGAGACGAGCGCAGCTGCGGCCGTGCCTGCAGCTCTAGTCAGATCCGCAGCCGGAGCTGCAGTCGCAGCAGCAGGACCGGCGTCGGCACCGTTACATTGCTCGTGAATATGTGATTATGCAGATGGGAGTGTGGCTCCAACCGATCGATCAGCCAGTCGGAACCCGAGACGAGCTATACATGTGCCTCGCAGGAGATTACATGGGCCTTTCTTGGACCTTGCGTGGGCCTTGGACGCACCTTACTTGAACGGGGATCAGAGCTAGGTGGGAGGAAATTCTGAACATTATGTACATCAGCTCGGGCTGTTGTGTGGGTTATGGTGTACCATTACCACGGCCTCCCGTTGCCTAGCTGTCGTCAGTTCTATCGCTAGTGTCTTTACTGAGCTGAGCCTGTCTGCTGCTCTGAACCTGTGAGCTGTGACCTGTGAGTATCGGAAGGCTTCTCCTGCTGGTCCGGCTTCCAGAGTCTCTGGAGCTGCAGGATCGCCGCCATGGCCGCCCGGCTCCGGACCGTCACTCCTTTGCCTGTGGTGGCAACACGGGTTGACCGGACACGGTGACCCGGTTTGATGGCAGCTGATCCGGTCGGCGGACTGGCCTCTGTCCTCACCGGTCCCCACTGTCAGCTCTGTAAGCTCTGTCAGCTCGGCTGGACGGGGGTTCAGGCCAGGCTAGCGGACACCGTGTCATCGCCGAAACGGTGTGAACCGCGCCTCAGCTGGTACGTCGGCCGGGAGACGCGGCAGTCTCGGCCGGGAGACGCGGCAACATCGGCCGGGAGACGCGGCAACCTCGGCCGGGAGACACGGCAGCCTCGGCCGGGAGACGCGGCAACCTCGGCCGGGAGACGCGGCAGCCTCGGCCGGGAGACGCGGCGACATCGGCCGGGAGACGCGGCGGCATCGGCCGGTCTTCAGCGCAGGCCGTGCGCCGGAGAGACTCGGGCCTCCCGTGTCTTGGAAACTGGGCTAGTCTCGGGGCGAGCCCGGGCTGCGCGTGGGGAAGACGTGACCGCGGCTCAGCTTTTGTGCCGAGCGGCTTTCGCGACTTAAACGACAGTGGCGGCCGCGGCCCAGCCGTGAGCACCGTAATCGTCGGTCACCATCGGTACATCCAGCCGGGCCGCTCCGTGCTGAGCGCGTGCCGTGCGGCCGGCTGCGTGGCGTGGCGTGCTGCCTCTGGCCGCGCCTGTGTACTCCAACTCCTCTGACGGCTGGCGGCTGGCTGTCGGCCCGCGGCATTCTTGAGTCGGTTCCAAGCGGCGTAGTGTGGCGCGTGCCGTGGCTGGGCCGGCTCCAGCGTCGTGCCTCACTGTCCGATGGTTGGCTGGCAGTATCGGGCGCCACCGCGGCGGGCCGGGTCCACTCCCCGTCGCTCCGAACTCCGGCGGTGACATGTCGTGCGTCGGCCGCCTGTCCGCCCGGCCCGTCGGCGGCTGTCGCTCCCGCCCCCGGCGGCTTCGAGCGGTGGGCGGCTGCCGGCCCAGTCCCGCGGGATATTCGGCAGGGGGAGAGGAAGACGGCGAAAGGGGATGCGGGGAGGGAAGCGCGGCAGTGGGAATCTGGCAGACACATAGTTCTTTGGGAAACTGGGGAGGCTGGTCCACAGTGGATGTGATGTGTGCTTGTGTCTACTTGAGGATTTGATTGGTCAATCGTCATGGTTGACTTCGTTGCCCAAACTTGCTGAGTGTCATGTAACCATTTGTAACGATGGTTTGCTTCGCTTGTGGATAATTCGTTTTCCTTCGTTTGTGGTTCAGGAATTTCACCCAAGTTAACTGAAAGCCATAGCCTTTCTTAGTGATGACAACTGGGCGCGCTGCACTTCTCGTTCCATTGTGTTCGGCCGCCCCTGCTGGCGCGGTGTACCGCTGCCGTGACTGCTGCTGTCCCCGCGGCCAGCGACCCCCGCCGCCCCCGCCCCCGCCGCCCGCCGCCGGGGACGACGCCAGTAAACAGAAAAAAACGCCGGGTGACCGGAGTCACTGCCAACAGACACGGCAGCGGTGCACCGAAGGAGCGGCCCGGGGCGACGTCATGGGGAGGTGAGGGTCCCGCGGGGTGCCGGCCGGCCACGGTGGCCCGAGGCCCGTGGGATATGTTTGTACCCCGCCGCCGCCGAAATGCTGGCCGACTGGGAGCCATGAGCGGGTACGAACGACGGTAACTTGTTACATCATAAGGTCTACCGTCTTTGTCCGACTCCCCCTCGCTCCGTCCCTTCCCCCCTTTCGCCCCTCCCCCTTCCCTTTTCATCCCCTGTCCGTCCCGCTTCCGTGCGTGCCCCCAACGCATCCCAGCCGCTGATGCCGGCCGCGAAAGTTCCATTTGTCCGCCGTGACCGAGGGGACGGCGGCGGAGGTGACCCCGCCGCCCCGGCACCGCGGGAGCTCTCTCCGTTTGACGCTCCTAACCGCTGATAAGGAACCTTATCACTGAATGGTGCATATGTGTGTGGCTTTACAATACATGCAGCTGAGTTTCATTATACGTTCGCTTGTTATAATAAAGTAGTTTAGGCATGAGAAAGCGATGGTGTGCAGCTCTCTACACTGTTTATTATACTCCTCACGCGCCAGATTTCACCCCGTTAACTCAAGGTCCTGAACTATTTTTTTGCTGAAATCGCTCGCCTGGACAGTGTTGCTTTCCGCAGCATGGAATGCCTGTGGGTGTGGATGACAACTTAACGGTCCGTGGTGCTGACGAGACTCGTCGCGCCCTGTCGGGGGAGCTGGTTACCGTTCTGTGCGGCCATCAGGGCCGTGTCTGTCGGCTAATGTTTTGACAGTGCATGATGTGGAATAAACACGACTCTCGGCTCGGTGCTGCGCAGTCAGCCACAGAACGGCTCCAATCAGCAACACGTTACGACAGCTGTGCTCAGAATGCGCGTCAGCTGTGGTTACGACAGCTGTGCTCAGAATGCGCGTCATTTTACATACGTGCTAAGAATGTGTCCGTTTACATCTGCGCTCTGGTGCCTTCACATTGAGTAATGTTTTTTTCTTCTCTATCTCTCTCTCTCTCGCTCTCTCTCTTGTAGTCACTTCTTCTCGGAATACTTTGTTCGTTACTGCAATTGGTATCTCGGTTCTCTTTTGTCTAATAATTTCGTTCTTCTCTCATCTCTTCCTGTTCTCCTGTATACTCTATCTCTCTTCTCTCTCGTCATGTATATCACTTGTTTGTCTTGTCTCTGTCTCGTTCTGTCTCTGTCTTGTCTCTGTCTCTGTCTCTGTCCTCTGTCTCTGTCTCTGTCTCTGATCTCTGTCTCTGTATCTGTTCTAGTCTCTGTTCTGTCTCCTGTTTTCCTCTGTCTCTGTCTCTGTCTCTGTCTCTGTCTCTGTCTCTGTCTCTGTCTCTGTCTCTGTCTCTGTCTCTGTCTCTCGCTCTGCTGAGCCATCTCCGGTGTCTGATGTACCGCTGGCGCTCATACCTGACCTCTGGCTGTGCCCTGTGCCCTTAGGCGGTCGGCCGACACCAGTGCCACGTGCTTCTAGACCAGCTGAAGGAGGAGTTCCTTGCGAACGGCGGCGAGGCCCGCTGGCTCGAGGGCCTCCAGCACGTGCCCAAGAAGCTGGCCGACCTCAACGAGGTGAACAAGCTGCTGGCCCACCGGCCGTGGCTGCTGAACAAGTCACACATCGAGGTGAGACGCTCGCTCGGCTGTGCCCGCCACCGTGTCGCCAGTGGTGGCCGCTGGCTGACCTTCGCTGTGTCGCCGCCTGTTTATCGTCTCAGAGGCCGCGGTCGGCCTGTGGTGACCCCTCCCTCTCCTACCCTCCCGTCAGTCGGGCCGTCTCCGTCTGTCCGCCGCCGCCCGCCCCGCGTCCGCCGCCGCCTGCCGGGTGCGGGATGCGAGAAACTGCTAGCGGGAAGGGCCGGCGTTGTGCTGGGAGGTGTTTTATCGCCGACCGGGTGATTCGGCCTGTACCGGGAGAGGGCACAGTGCGTGCTATCGCGCGGTTAAATCGGCAACGGCCGTGCCATCGGCCCCCCGGGCGGTGTGCCTGATTCATCGGTTTGTTTTCGGCCATTCAAGGTCCGACGGCCTCTGTGGCAAGCGAGCTCTGTGCGTCCCCTTTGTTTTCATCTGCGGCGGCCTGCCACTGGATGACTTGCATCTCCGTGCGTGTTGTGCTGGACTGCAGCTGGGCTGTGCACTGTGGTGCAGGGTCGGTCAGCAGGGGCGGAGCAGGCACGACCCTGACCGTCCAGATATGTCCCAGACATCCCCCGAGAAGCCATTGTCGTCGTTTCTGACTGTGCCGCTGACTCCACTGATACGCCCCCGTCTGTCTATTATCGTCCCCATTCACCCCTGGCGGCCGCCGACCGCTCCGTTCCCTGTGACACACTGCACACAGCACCCCAGCTGAGCTGACTGACCGTGTGTGTGTTGTCCGCCGACAGCGCCTGGTCCGCGGCCGCGACAATTGGAGCCTGGGCGAGCTGCTGCAGGCGCTGACGGTGCTGGCGCACTACCACGCACTCTGCTCGTTTGTGCTCGGCTGCCGCGTGCTGGACTCGGAACAGACCGTCACTGACAAAGAGACCGGTGGTGAGTGCTGCCTTCACTGTGGTCCGCCGCCCTCTCTATAGAGACCGGTGGTGAGTGTTGCCTTCACTGTGGTCTGGACCGCCGCTCCTCCCTATGTGCTCTGGGCATTCCTGAGATGGTGTGGCCTATCGACAATTTGGGAGTGATTACTGCAGTATTCCTCCGCCTCAGACCTTGCATGGTTCCCAACTCTCGTTTTCCATCAACTACCACTGATGGTCTTCTCTAGCTATTTTCGTATCTGTCAGGTGACACCGGGCGTATCGCCGGTTCGACATAGTGCTGTCATGCTCTGACTTGTTCTATTCCTGTCATACCGGATGGTCTGCTGGCGTGTCTGTGTAACTTGTAGGCTATATAAACCCTCGGCGGAGCCTGAGCTGCCTAGTCTGGTCGGTCTGAGCAGGCGCACGTTCGGAGCAGGCACCCCGGAAATACCGCCGCCCAGTGCAGGTGTACCGGCTGCGGTGGTTCTGGCGCGTGCCGACCCCGCCTGATGGGCAGATGGCCGGGTTACGAGCGGCGGGCGCCGTCTCTCCTGTGTCTCACCCGTCTAGGCCGTCTCTCCCGTCTCTCTCGCCGTCTTCTGAGGTCCATAGCTGTCCCGGCCCGGCTGGGTTGTGCACTAGGCAGCGGGAGGCACGGGGCCATGCGCATTGCGCGGGTCACTGACGATGGCTGGCCAAGGAGCGGTGGGGTAGCGGGATAGACGATTCACTTCAATCATTTAAACGCTACGATGCGCGTTCTCTTGGTATCATTTGCAAACCAAAACCACTAATGTCCTTTTAGAGTGTGCATCGCAGCGCGCGACTTGGAACTTAAGTCGCTGTCGGTGGCTCCTGGTTAGCTTGCCGGCTGGCTGACTTGTCAGTCATAGAGCAGCGTACCCGGCCGCCGCTGCGGCTGCGGTTTGCGGTTTGTCAGCGCGGTGCCGGAGGCTCAGATGATGACATCCGGCCGGTCAGCGTAAAGACGAGACAGCGGGCACAGCCGGTGGTCACAGACAGGACTCTGGCTATTGGCGGGGAAACTGGCAGTCGGGCTGAGGCGGTCAGGGACGGTTCAGTCCGGGGTGGTGCGGAAGAGTTTTAGGTCTGATCCAACCAGCCGCCCTGCCGGCGGGCCGAGTCCGTCCGGCGGAGCGGCGGACTTCCGCCTTGTGCCGACCTTGCGTCGCCTGAAGGCCGTGTGGCGCGGCCGGGCAGGTGTGACGCGTGTCCCGCGGCTCGCCGTTAATGGGGTCAGCAGTGACCGGAGTGACCAGCGGCACTGACCGCCACCGGGCCGCTGCCGGCCGGTCAGGAGGCCGGACTGGCGCCGCCACCGGGCGGTCAGGAGGCCGGACTGACGCCACCACCGGGCTGCGACCGGCAGGACTGACGCCGCCACCGGGCCGCGGCCGGCCGGTCAGGAGGCGGACTGGCGCCGCCACCGGGCTGGGACCGGCCGGTCAGGAGGCGGACTGACGGTGATTAATGCGCCTTTGTTTAACACGAACAACAAGCCGGCGCGGCGCCGCAGCTCGGCGGCCGGCGTGGAGGCAGCGCCTTATCGCTGGCATCGCGTCTCGCGTCGGCGGCTGACTCCCACGCGCGATTAAAGCAAGCCCGGCCAAACACAGTACGCCACGGCCGCGCGCGTCGTGTTGACGCTGCGATCCGCCGAGTAATTGGCCATGTTGGAGCGGCGAGGCCGACTCAAACAGGCGGCGGCGCGTCCGGGAGGCGCACGCCACCGCACACCCGAACGGCGAGCCCCGAACTCGCGTCCAAACCGGTCCTGTGCGGCCGGGCCCGGAGCGCTGCGCGCACGGTCGGTCATGGGTCCGTGCGGGGTCTGGTGCAGGTCGCCAGTGAAGGGCTGGGACGGGATCCTGTGATCATTGTGGCGGTCTATTGAGCCGCTCAGCTGACTGGGTGTAGTGGGCCGGTCGGAGCGGCCCGGTGCCGGTCCGCCGGCCGGCCGAGTCTTGATCGTGTCGGGACGTCAGACGGCACCGCTCTGCGATAAACAAGGCAGGCGGCTCGGTGGGGCCGTCGGCCGTCCGCCAGTCCCTCAGCCGCCCGGCTCTCACAGCTCAGACCGCCGCCGGGGGAGCTGACGAGGCTGTACCCATCCGATGTGTGTGTGCTATTGTGCGGGGCCATGCTCAGAGGATGGCAGACCGGTTGGTGACGGTTGAGATTTGGGACACGGGGCAGGGTGTCGCCTGTTAGTCCGACTGTCAGTGTCCGGCATGGTCACGGTTTTAGGCTCCTCCTTCCTCCGAATATATCAAACTGCTGATCCGCGTGTCCTCCAATCGTGCTGCGCGCAGTTTGTATCTCCCTGACGACGCGGGTTGGAAGTGGAAGCGTGTGCCAGCCAACCAGCCAGCCAAAGTTTATCCATATTAGATAACGATTCTCGCCATGCATCCTTGCAGTTATGCCAACCTGAATGCGTGCGAGTCGTGATCTTCCTGAAATCGGCGGCGTGCCTCTCCTGCTAAGCCGCCATGTGACGCCCGGTTGCCGTGTTCTCCAGGTGCAGCGATACCTGACGGCGCCAAGGCCAGTCAGGAGTGCGCCGGCACGCCGCCAGGCGGAGTGCCCGTCCAGCAGCTGATGCAGAAGATGCGCACGCTCAGCGAACAGAAGCAGGCGGCCGAGAAGCTGACCGCCGAGGAGAAGAACGTCATCTACGAGGCGGTGGACGTCGGCGCCGTGGTGGCCGAGCGGCCCTCGCAGCGGCCGCAGCTCGACGAGCTCGACAGGTTCGTCGAGGACGCCGACTTTGCGTACGAAGACTTCAGCCGCCGGGGCGAGGCGAGCAGTGTGTCGACGTTCCGCGTGCAGGACTACAGCTGGGAGGACCACGGCTTCTCGCTGGTCAACCGGCTGTACTCGGACGTCGGCGTGCTGCTGGACGACAAGTTCCGCACGGCCTACCACCTCACCTACCAGACGATGGGCTCGTTCCGCTCGGTCGACACCCGGCTCTTCCGCAGGGCCGTCTGGCGATACATCCAGTGTCTGTACGGCATCAGGTGAGCATATCAGGCGGAACGACTCCTAGTGACGTGCTGCGGGAGATCAGTGACGTGTTCTGTGAGACCCACCATGGGACAGTGCTGGTAGAGAAAGACGCTGGAAGCTCCACTAATCAGAGGGTGACTCGGTGGCCTTCTGTAGTTCCTAACTGAACATCGGGCAGGCTGTCCTTGCTGTATGTGAACAATGGTAATTGGTAAATGTACGACGTACGTGTTGCAGAGTACACTCTAATCTATTGCGCTGGGTACAAGTTACTGCGCTGGCACGCTCCATGTCACGTAAGTGCCTCTAATTCAGAGCAATTTAGCGCCATTGAAACGTGCATCCCGATCGCTCCGTGCCACTGAGACGTCACGCCAGTCCCGCTGGAGTTATGACCGGGGCTCCTCTCGTGCGCAGACACGATGACTACGATTACGCGGTGGTGAACCAGCTGCTGGACCGGCGGCTCAAATCGTTCGTCAAGACCATGTGTGTGTACCCGGAGAGGCTGAGCTCGAGTGGAGATCGCCTGCAGTGTGTCATGCAGGGCTTCCAGCGCTCCGAGAAGGTGAGGCACCCCTCTCCCGCAGACAGGCCGCGTTAGACTGACAGAAGACTGGATTGGTTGAGGGCTGGGCTGCGTAGAATCTGGTCAGGGGCTGATTGGGGATTGGCTGTGTACTGTTTGTGGCAAATAGTGGCACGTTTAGTGATTGCAATTGGTTTGATCTAGTTGATCTCTTGATCAACTAGATCAACTAGATCATTGTTCTAATGGGTGCCTGGTGACTGAAAGAGGTCTGAGCGGCTTCAGCCTGTCATTATTATTTTTCGTCCGTATATGAATGTATAATCGCTGTCAAAGGTATAATCGCTGTCAAAGCTGTATCAGCGTGACAAATATGGTGTGCAGACGATGTGTCTGATGCCGTCTATCTGCCGCCCCGCCGGGCTGACCGCCTATCTTCGCTCCAGGTTCACGTGGCCATCCTGTGCCTGGAGGCCCGCCTGCAGTCTGAGCTGCTGTACGCGCTGCGGGCGGTGATGCGCTACACCACGTGATGTTCCGGCGGAGCCCGGCGCCAACTCTGTTCTAATCAGGCTGTCAATCGCTCCGGACTCGACCCACCGGCTGGCCGGCCTGTTTTACGGCCGTCTCGGCCCGCTGACGACCGCCGGCGCGCGGCGAGACGGCTCGATGGTCGGTCGAATCTCCGCCCGGCCACCGCCGCGCGTCGCTCGCGACCCGGTGCCCCGCCGCCAGCGAGCGTCTTTGTACTTAATATTTTTGTCTTGTGATGTTTTTAGTGACTGTTGTGCGTGTGTGCGCGCGTGCCAGCCCAGCAGAGCGCGGCCTGCCTGTCTGTCTCCGCGTCTGTTGGTCGACGGTGCGGTGTGTGCGAGCGGCCCGGCGCGGCCCGATGTGTGACAATAGTCGGGAGGGGCGGGTGCGGCGTGAGGCCGCCGCCGCGGGCAGCGGCGTCGCTCCGTCGCGCCGCCGGCGTTTTAAAGCCAGGAGGCCAGTCTCAGTGTTTTAGCAGTCGTATCTACTGCCAGTGTTGGAGCTCCGCCGCGCTCAGTCACCACTCAGAAGCCACATATACGCGAGGCACGCGCGAGGTGAGGGGATGCGGCTGTCCACGGATATGTCTTTCAAAGTGTCCGCAGAATCCAATCTCGTTTAGCATCCGGTAAAATGGAAAATAAACAACATGCATAATGAGCGACTGCGTATTACTCGCAACGTGAGCGGTCGATTTGGGAGTAGAAGAGAGACTGAGAGGTTTTTGAGGAAGTGAGGTCAGTTGAAAAATAACCGCGATATAGGGAAGCCTTGAACAGGTACACTATTTCGTACTCAGTCGAATGCACAATCAATACGTTCATATGAACACAGCTTTAACGTAATTAACATTTCAACATGTGCATAATTTGACGCGAAGATCTCTACAATGATAGTCCCGAGACCATTTCTGCTAAATGTATGCCGATTCCCTTCGCAGTGCATTCTTTCTGTAACCCTTCGTAAAAACGTCCAACGCTGGATACTCAAATTAATTTAATGGATTTTTTAGCTACCACAAATTATAAAGTTTCTGACAAAATTGGATGTCATAATTAACCAAGTATCAGATCGGAGATAATTGCCTCGCATTCTCCGTTTTGCGTCACCAGGCACCGGGTGGGCGTGGTGCGCTAGCATCTCCCACGGCCGGCGAC
This sequence comes from Semibalanus balanoides, assembly GCA_014673585.1. NCBI lineage: Eukaryota > Metazoa > Arthropoda > Thecostraca > Balanomorpha > Balanidae > Semibalanus > Semibalanus balanoides. The sequence goes on from VOPJ01006073.1 coordinate 125,097, forward strand.
CATGGCTGAGAGTCAGGAGGAGGCCGAACTGGAGGCGCTCTATGTGACGCCTTCAATGGGCGCCGCGCCGCCGGCGCCGTTCGTTCCGGTCCACCTGCAGGTGTACGGCGAGGCGGGCAGCGTGCAGCTGCAGACGCTGGCCGGCTGCGCCCAGCACCTGTACCAGCGCCGGCTGGGCCTGTTCCTGCGCACGCCGCACGTGCTGCCGCTGTACGAGGCTGAGTGGACCGCCTTCGTCGACAACCTCAGGAAGGTGAGCAGACCCGCGGGAGACGGCGGAATGTCCAGAGCGACTGACGGGACTTCTGTCAATGTAGAACTGGGTATTAAGTTTTTCATATTTTATCGTCATTTCTGGCGACTTGATTGCTGCAGTGACCTCTCGAGTTCCATGGGAGATGATCCACCGCGGCAGATGGTGATGGTGACCTCTGGTGTCCCCCTCTCGGCAGATGGTGTACGGCGGCGAACTGTGGTGCCTGACTGCCTCGGCGGTGCTATTCTGTGACACCCAGTTCGTCGGGGACTTGGATCACGCCATCGACTGGATCACGGAGACCTTCCACATCGCGATCAACTTGGATGAGCTCGAGAAGCCCAGCGACATCTACCGCCAGACCATGATCTCACGAAAGGTCAGCGGGTGATGACAGCTCTCGATCGGACAAATGGTCGCTAACCAGAGCAGCACAGCCCTGACCGACACTAGGTCTACCCTCACACCGCGACCACTCTGCCCCGCGTGCAGTCCCTAGCACTGCCCACCTCTATTACATCACATTACCGAGTACCGCCCACCTCTATTGCAGCACAGCGTCGTGTTTCTGGACGTGTCGTATGACGGCAAGACGGTGGGCCGGCTGGTGTTCGAGCTGTTCGACGAGCTGCTGCCGCGTGCCTGCCTGAACTTCCGCCAGCTTTGTAGCGGCAACCAAGGCATCAGCACCGAGACGGGCACCGTGCTCTGGTACGCCGGCACGCCTGTGCACCGGATCGTCCGCGGTGGCTGGCTCCAGGCAGGCGGTGCGTGCCGGGACGGGCGCCGCACGTAGGTCTCGTGTCAGCTGGTCGGTCGACTTGATGCCAGTGTAGTGGAGGGGTGGAACTGTGGGCTGGGGAGCGTTGAGCGAAGCTGCCCTGCTTCGTTTTACGAGGTATCAGGTTACTGGGATCGGAGCTCTTTATCTCAGAATGTTGCAACGAAATGTGCTACGTCTATTTGTTTTATATATTGATTGTATTTGTTGCGGAGAACGAGCGAATGCAATCAATGCGCGCTGTCCACTCTTCGATAGCCACCATTGACCTTGGTACTTCAACTTCATCAATACCATGCCAGTCCTGCTATCTCCCCGCCTCACATCGGAGTCACGCGAGTCCACCGTGGCTGTGACGGTGCCCTCAGCAGCTGTGTGGGGAGTCCACCGTGCGCTGCACCTTGGCTGTGGCTGTGCCCTGAGCGGCTGGGTGGGGACTCAGTTGTCCTTAGATATTTGCCAATTTTGGGTGTATAGTCGACACCCTATTAAAGATATAATTATTTCACTCCTTTTGCCCAATATTGAAGGGCTATTATTCCACTTTCTTTTCGCTTTTGAGATTATTTTTTCACTCATTTATTTTAATATGAAAAAGCAGAAAATGATCAAGTTTTTATTTTAATAGCAAAAATGGGCTAACATCCTTAGAAAGGCTCTTTTCTGAGGAAAGACTTTATCCACTCTTTTTCCTGATTTTCAGTCTAGAATTTTCACTCGACCCTAGGCTTTAAGCAGTAGGGATTGCTTTAAAGGATAGGAAGTAGGAGACTGGAGTGGGAGCAGCCCAGTCCGCCGGCTGACCGTGTCCGCCGCGTGTCCGCAGACATCGTGGACGGATGCGGCGCGCACGGCGAGAGCTTGTTCGGCACGCGCTTCTCCGACGAGTGCTTCGCAGTGGCGCACGACAGGCGCGGCCGCCTCTCCATGGTGCAGGACGAACGCAACGCCAACGACTCGCAGTTCATGGTCGCCTTCGGACCCATGACCTACATGCAGAACATGAGCTGCGCCTTCGGGTATGACCCGGCGGGAAGGATACGAGGAATTGTGAATGTGAACGCAAAGTGTAATGCCCTGTACTGACCTGTTTCGGCCTGTATTACCGTTGTCAACCCGTGCTGACTCTGCTGACCCGCGCACCGGCAGTCAGCTGGTGGAGGGCTCGGCCGTGCTGGACTACCTGGAGACGGTGGAGACCAACAATGAGCGGCCGATGCGCACGGTGTCGTTCACCAACTGCGGCGTGCTGCACGACCCGCAGCTGGGGGCGCGGCCGGTCTCGGCCGACATCAGCGACGGCGACCTGGACAGCTGGTACACGCCGCCGGGCCGCGACTCGGTAGGTGTATCACGGGCCGCTGCCGCCGACCGCAGGCCATCCGGCATCCCAGGCGGGGGCAGCGAGCTATAGCGTGAGCTGGGCTTGGAACTAGGACCCAGCTGAACGTCCCTGGGAGAGTGCGGCCGTTCAGAACGTAACAGCTGACGCTCGCCGGGGATTCCAGGGATTTCCGTAGCGGGAATGTGTGGCCAGAACTTACACCAAGTGTCATTCGAGTCACGGGGAGGTCTCGAATGTCGCAGATCTTGTGAAATGCACACACCTAAGGCATGCTAAGAATTATGGGACAAATAATTATAAAGCTAACGCCCACCTCCGTACGTTATGCATGCGATTGTTGCCTGACTCAAACAACGATAACCGGATACATTGAGCCCCAGCCCGCGGCATCAGTGTGCTCGCGTGTGACGGTGCGGCCTCATCCCTCGACTCCGGTCTTGTGTTAGAGCAACTGGCGTGTTGTGTTGCAGGAGTCTGGCTCGGCGGCGTACGTCGTCAGCCTAACTTCACAGGAGCTGGACTTTATCGTGCCGGTCGGACCCGTCTAGAGGAGCTGCTGTGCCGCTCCGCCGCCTGTCGGCGCCGGAGACGGAGCTGCGGGGGCGGAGGATTACCAACGGTGCTGCAACTCGTGCAATGCCTGCACTAGCCCAGCACCGGGAGGAAGCGCCACGTTGTCACTGCGATGCTCTATTTGTATCGCTCATCCGTCTCTCATTCGTAGTCTTGCATTGGTTTAACTTAGCAGTTCTTACCCCATTTGGTCGACTAGTGCTCATTACTTATCATAACTTATAGGTGTTAGTACATTGCCACTTGTTTATATACACTTCTTAGTTGCATTTACATCTGATGTATCCGCAGAAAATAAAGGGTGAGAAAATATGTGTCTGACAATGGCTGTAACCCGTGAGGCCGCCAAGTGACTGCAGAGAGTAACGGAGACGGCGGGTAGTGATCAGGTAGGTACGGTATACTGGCGTTGTTTTGTGACGTGGTCACATGGGACCACGAGTATCCAGGGCCTTGGGGACCGCGTCCTGGGTCGGCCCGATTTGCGCATATTTGTGAAGTTCGCGACGAATTCGGATTCCAATTTAGCGTTGATTTGTGATTTGCTTCTTAATGTGCTCTTTGTTCAATATGGACACGCTGATGATGAAAATGACATTCATTTTGACATTGAAAGTCATCTTCAAGGTTATTTTCTATTTTCAATGTCAAAGAACTCAAAGACCCGAAGTTACTGTCCGTTTGCAAAAATGGTCTCACTCGATTCCTCGGGTCAATATCTAACAGTCGCAGACTTCGCAACCTGATTTGTGGCAAGTGACATTGACCCTCATTTTCGAGGTCAAATGACGGCTCATAACGACCCAAAGTTACTGTCCGACTGCAAAATAATGATCTTATTCGATTATGCAGGCCAATATCTAGCCGGACTCTTCGAAATCTCACTCGTGACAACCCAGCAAACATGCCGACGTTGGCTGGACGTCGGCCCGATGTCGCCGACGTCGGCTAGTGCTTGCTACACGTCGGATTTGTCCGCTTATGCCGAGGTTGAGCCGACATCGGACCATGCCCATGAAGTCAGCAGCGTATTCGTGCCGATGTCGGCCCGACGTCTGCTGGACCTCGGCATAAGCGAACATATCCGACGTGCAGCCGACGTCGGCATGCCGCTGCTGAGATGCCGACGTCGAAATATGTATTGGGAAGTGACCCTGACTAGAGCGGCAAAATTATGATCCCAGCGTCCCAGCGCTGAGACCACTGGTCACTGCCGTGAGTCGTGACTGAAGCTGTGACAGATGACCAAGCCAGCGCCTCAGGGTTAGCATTGCACGGCCGTGACTAAAGCAGTGACGTGCCTGCAGCTCATTCTGTGGCCGCCCGTGACTGAAATTGAAGGCTGTGACCAAATATTTCAAAAAGGAAGGCATTTAAAAAAAAAATCTGCACCTCATTTTCGATCCTCATTTTCGAGGTCAAAAGACACAAAATGACCCACAAAGCTATAGTCTGATTGCAAAAAATAATGGTATCATTCCATTCACAACCTCACTCGTGGCAAGAAATCTTGACCCTCATTTTCAATGTCAAAGGACGTGGCCAGGGGCGTATTTAGGGGGGTCACCGCAACATGTCCCCCCCCCCGTTGGGCACCGAAGGCGCACCAGGCGTTTCATGCACTGAAGGCGCCTTCGGTTCATGAAATGCGCCTCACATTCAGCGAAGGGTGCTGAAGGCGCTCGGCCATCGCTGAACGTGAAGCGCGCTCCGCAGGGACTATCATGGGCTGGGTGCACCCATGGGTGCCCACTCAGTTCTTCCAAATGTCTGGGTTGGGTATGTATTTTTTGACTTTTCATGGGTACTGGTTGGGCATGGGTATGACAATTTTGGAATATTGTCGCTAAGAGTTATTTTTTACTTAATGTTTAATCAGGTAAATATGATATAGGACACTTAAACAATGGACTTTGGCAATGATATGACAACAATGAATCGTGGTAAGTAAGAGGGCAGCAATATTTTATAAACTATGTCTGATCCTAGGTCTGATCCAATTTGATAATTTTGACCGCAAAGTGTTCGATAAGTTCAAATCAGCAGCAACACACAGATGCCCAATATTATTTATCGTTAATATTATGAAAGTCAACATGCTAGGGTGTGATGGTTGCGAATTTTGTGAAAATAATTATCTGCTTTATCTGAATGGGCCCCAATGGGCATGGGTATCACTATTATGAATTTGAATGGTTCTGGTCTGGGTCTGGGCTTGGTGTTCATGGGTTTCGGCTGGGTTGGGCTTGGGGTTTGGGCACCCATGATAGTCTCTGGCGCTCCGGCTGAATATGGAGCGCGTTTCACTGAATGTGAGGCGCGCTCCGGTGCACCTGAAGGCGCCCTCCCACATACCTTCAAAGCGCCATCCCAAATGCTTTCAGAGGCGCCCTCCCACGGCCACACAGCTCCAAAGGCGACCTCCAATACACCTCTTACGCTTTCCCACATGCTTTCAAAGGCGCCCTTTGATAAACTTCTGAAGGCGCCTTCAAACAATACCTCCAAAGGCGCCTCCCATATACATCCCAAGGTGCCATCGGTATCCGATACAAATATGAAGGCGCCCCCCTACATACCTCCCAAAGTGCCCTCCATGCACCTTTGAAAACGCTCTCCTTAAATTATACTCTCTGCAGGCTCCAAAGGCGCCCTCCGATACGTCTCCGATGGCGCCCTCCCACATACCTTCAAAGGCGTCCTCGAATACACTTGTCGGCAGCTTCTCGATACATAATACGAGAAGGGAAGGCGCCCTCAGATACATCTCTCTCGAAGGACGCCTTCCCACATACCTCCAAGACCCACCGCGTTACGATTTCTCTCTGAAGGGCGCTCTTCTCACCATAGTCCAAAAGCACCCTCAGATTACATTATCTCGCAGGCTCCGAGGCGCCCTCCCTTGATCCTATACCTCCAAAGGGGTCATTCGCTAGGTTAGGCGGGGGTGCCTCTGGTCTCAGAGGGTGTCTCTCCCGAGATATTTGAGAGGGTTGCCCTCGGAAATGTTATGTTAGGCGCCCTCGAAAATGTATAGTAGGGCGTCCTTCGGAGTGATATTTGGGTGTTGGTTTGCGCCAAATTCCAGAGGCTAGACTATCAGACTCGGCAGGGCGCCTTAATTCGAAGGCATGGGAAGGGTTGAGCTTTTAAAGTTGTCATAGGAGGTTACCTTCGGGCTATGTGGGTATGGCGCCTTCAGAGGTGCCATCGGAGGGGCGATCGGCAGGTATGTGGTAGCTGGAGGGCGCCCTCGGAAATTTATCGTAGGCCTACCCCCCCCCCCGCTCAGCAACATTTTTCGCTGACGGCGCCCTCATGTGTGGGTTTGGCGCCCCTTGAGGGATTGCCCCCCCCCCCTTCGCGGATTTCTAAATACGCCGCTGGACGTGGCGGCTCAAAAACCGACCCGAGATTATTGTGAGATTGCAAAAATCCTTAGACTACCTTGGCAAAAATAATGTCTAAAATAAATCGATTCCGCGCCCTTCACAACCTCACTCTCGTACCCTGTCGGCCCCGTTCTTTGGACTTTGACCTTGACAATGACAGTAAAGGGCAATGTCCTCACGAGTGAGATTGCGAAAGGCAAGGCCAAGGCGATATATACCGGCAAGGCGATATGGGTTCGCCCGGTTCGCCCAAGGCGATATATTTCGCCAATATATTGGCCGGCAAAATGTTGTTCCAGTGACGTCATCAAATGGGGTTTATTTGCTCATTTCTAAAAACACCAGCCTTGATATTCACCGTACTAACCCCGGCAACCACAATACACACAATTCACAAACGTGAATTGTTGGATACAAAATACCCAAGGTAATTACGTAATTACAAGGTAATTTGGTAATTTTAAAGGTAATTATAGACAATACCATGGTAATAGAACAACCCTAGTGACTTCTTAGTACGCAAGGCCCTCTATATACGACTTTACGGCTCTCACCACCAACAACAACAGGAGGCTGACAGGACAGGGTGAATAGTGTCTTATCCATTTTCCCGTGTTTTATTTTATCTAGTTTACTGTATTTCTTATCTACCGTGGGGTGAATGGGGTCGGGAAAAAACATTGAATTCAATTGTATCCTAATCTTATAGGGCCTTTCCTAAGACATTCAGAAAGGCTTTTGACAGTGTGGCTCATCATCATGCGTGACTGTTAAAATCCTATATCTCTTATTCTTAAATCCTATCAAATTCTAAAACCATCAAGTGAACAAGTGCTGGGATTATCTCACCTGTTTCACTCACCTGGTAGGGTCAAGTACAATATTTGTATACTTCAAACTGCAGAAAGTAATTAATCAACTTCAAAGCTGGAAGATAGGCAGATAAATATGGCGGAAACATCCTGGTCGACTACCAGGATAGGGATCACCGATCAGGATGTGGGGAAGTGGATGATTACAACCTGGGGCTGTGGATTCAGGGGTGCAGGGTGTGCAGTTGCACACCCAGAAAACCTTGAGGGGCAGGGTCCTAGGAATGGTTTGGAGCTGGAGTGCAGAGTGGAAAATTATGGCTACAAATAAGCATAGAGAGTGGAAAATTCAACAAAAGTATACGTTCTATGCTTTATCAATAACCAATCACCCGCTCACCAGAATTAGTTATTGCCTATGTCAATTTGTACCTGTTTTTCACTCCAAAGGCTGTCCATATCATTGCATCCATAAATCAGTAACAGGGTTCCATTTATCGAATGTGAGGAGTGGAAGATTCACAGTAAAACTTGGGAAAAGGAGTGGACAAATAGCATCAACAGGGTGTAATTTTCCACTCAAATTTCCCAATCCTAGGACACTGTTGAGGGGTGCAAAACACCTATTTTGCCTCCAGGAATTCAGGGGGGCCTCCAGGAATTCAGGTGGTGCAAAATAGGTGTTTTGCACCCACTCAATATTTTCAGGGTGTGCAACTGCATACCCTGCACCCCCTGAATCCGCAGCCCCTGGTTACAACAGGGTGCCTTTAACCCAACTTTGGACTTTAGCTGTTATTGGGTCACCGCTGCCTGTTGCTCATTTACTTGAATAAACTAAACTAAACTAAACACACCTCCAGCTTGCTTGAAGTTTGTGTGGGGTTCATTTCCGGGGTGGGAATCAGAGACTATCATGGGTGCCCAAAACCCCAACCAACCCAGCCGAAACCCATCAACACCAGCCCAGACCCAGACCAGGACCCATTCTTAATCGAGTTAATATTGATTACCCATGCCCATATGGCCATACAAGATAAGGCAGATCATTATAAATTTCACAAATTCGCAACCCATTACCCTATCATGTTGACTTTCGTAATATTAACAGTAAATAATTACTTAGGCGCCTGTGGTGTTGCTGTTATTTGGATTTTATTCGAACACTTTGCGGTCAACATTATCATATTGGTTTCAGACCTAGGATCAGACATTTAGTTTTATAAATATTTGCTGCCCTCTTACTTACCACGATTCACTTTGTGTCAGTATCATTGCAAAGTCCATTGTTAAGTGTCCTATATCATATTTACCTGATTAAACTATTAGTAAAAAATAACTCTTAGCGACATTATCCAAAATTGTCATACCCATGCCCAAACCAGTACCATGAAAAGTCAAAAAATGCCATACCCCAACCCAGACATTGGAAGATGTGTGGCAAACCCATGGGTGCACCCCAGCCATGATATTCCCTGTTGGGAATGAGCTGATGGATATGATGGATTATTGATTATTGCCTCATATTTTACTTCCAGAAAGTGAAAAAGCTTGTCTCCCAGTGTTAAGCAAGAAAGACTTGAAGGAAGACAGATTGACCCTCAACCTACAGGGCCTGACAGCCCCTGTGGTTTGTATAAAAAACTGTTGATGCATCAGCGCATCTTGCTGAAATTTCCAGTAACTGAGTTTACAACAATAGTATACATATGTTGCATTAAAACATGAGTTAAGTAATTTTGAATGTATTACATTTTAGTGATTCATGTTGGTGGGGAAAAAATTAATATTATTTTGGGAAAAAAGTAGAATATAGAGTTTTTGCAGAAAATTGTAGAAAAATATGGTTTTTGCAGAAAATTGACATGACAAAATTACATTCATCTTTTACATGGCCAATTGTCAGATTTTCCCAAATTTTTCAGGGTTTTGACCCAAAAAATAAAAAAAATTAGGGAAAAAATCATTATGAAGTCAAAATTTTTCGAATATGTTTAAAGAAACAGAATATATGTGAGAGAAACTGAGCATGGACATTACCCAAACCCAAATTTCAAAGGCAATACCTCTTATTTTTAACTGAAGTGATGGCTCCTTGTAGGTGTAGATACTCATGACAATTTAAAAAAAAAATGCTCCTTTATACCAAGTTCAAACGAAAATCACTACCTGTTTCTGTATTTCTGAGGACAAATTGGTATAGGCACAGCCATACAGGCACCTATTGTCCTCTCGTCTTTCAGCTGTTCCAGGGAGCATCCCATCATGGACGCTGCCTTGATAAATTAGCTAATCTAATTACAACTAGCATTCACGCAGCAGCCACAGACTGGCTGTGCCAGACCATCTCGATACCCCCTTCCCCCCCCCCCCAGGTCTTTGTGGACTCCATCGGTATCAGCCGCGCGAAACCGCTGTCGACTCTGGCATCGGGTTTGGGTCGAATGTGAGAGGCCATGGCAGGGCGTCGTACATGACTACTACCAAGAGGCCAGGCGGGATTATAGGCGCACCCGCAAGGTAGCTGCTCGCTCTCGTATTGATCAGGAAGCTAAGCTGCCTTCGCCAAGGACAACTTCTATCTTTTTGGAGACATGTATAAAAAGTTCGCCGCGAGCAGCAGCCTGTGCAGTGTTCCCTAGATGCCGAAAGCTTTCGTGCACATTTATCAGAGATCCATGACGATAGCGAAGGGCAGCTCAGCCCTTCCCAGAGACTGATAAGTGACGCAGTAGCGGAGCGATTTGCCGAAGGTTGTGGTGATGCTGAGCCAAGGGTTGGAGCACGAGAGGAGGTGGCTCAGCTTATCCTGAGACTGAAGCGAGGCTCCGCCCCAGGACCTGATTCTGTAACCGTCGATCATTTGCTTTTTCGTCAGTGTGTCCTGAGTTGTTTAAGGCTATTGCGGGCCTGCTGACGGCTTGTTTTGCAACTGGACGTGTCCCAGCCTCCTTTCCGACTAGTGTGGTAAAGCCATTTTTTAAAAGCCGATTGTGGACCCTAGTCTGCTAGATAATTACGAGCGAGCGCGAAGCGCTCGCTCGTCTTTACGTTATATGGGAAAAATCTGATTATGAGCGACCCGACCCGACCCAACCCAAACCGGCCTAACCCGGCCCAACCCAACCCGGCATAACCCAGCCCAACCCGACCCGTTGCGACGCTTTTGAGAAGCTAATATTTTGCAACCGCACGTCCGATTGACAAGCGGGCTTCTTTGCTTAGTAGCCCCATCTAATCTGCCATGTTTGTTACGAGTCCCGACTCATGTTGGTGACTACCACTGTGTGTGGTGCGTGTCGCGTGAGGGGTGTTGAAAGATGTTTTGTTGCAAAAACTCCGCAACGGCTGGGCTGATTGTGTTCGAATTTGGTATGTGGCTAGGGACCTCTCAGCCGCCGCTTTTCCACTAGTCAGGGGTGGGGTGCCTCTGCACGTGCGCACGTGCACACTCC
>VOPJ01006074.1:0-104467 GCA_014673585.1 Semibalanus balanoides
CACAACGTAAACACGTGGTGTAAACAAAGTTGGTGGCAATTGCCGATCATGTGCGCTGTAATCGTCGAAACATTTTCCAACTCTGCTACTAAATTATAAACAGACCAAGGGACTTCGATTAACTAGTTGACTGTTGAAGCAGGACGATGCATACCGGTCATCAGCCGAATCATATCGCCTATAATACAAATGGTTTTATAAGTCATCATCTTCAACTGATTTCCCATGACGGTGCTAAAGGAATTATGTCTGCATACCTTTAATTGTTATTTTAAGGGCTTGAACTGACCGACCGGGGCTCATCCCTTCAACCTTTGTATTGGGGCGATTGGAGTCAACTATTATTGAAATGATACGTGGATGCTCGAGTCATTAAGAATGACATTATGTCTGATTTGCATGAACTGAGTAATGTAACAACTAGTTATTAACCAAATTTTGCCTTTTTCCCGCTATTTGGGACCCATAATCATTGCAGGAGATACGGAAGAAAAGGCACGGGTTTACGTGTCTTTATTTCTTGCGGCTCTAACCATGGCAGCTCGCGGCGTGAGCTCGCCGACCAATTGGAAGCACTTATTTGCGTGGAACGCTTACGAAGTTTTGAACGTGATTTTGGTATACTTAGAGACATTTTCAAGCTTTATGAATAAAATCTGCAATATAACTTAGCTCGTGTACCAAACTGCATTGCCACCTCCAATAAAGTGGGAAAAGGTCTTATGATCCCTTTAATGCAGGAGATGTATTACACCTTTGAGAGCTTAATATGCATTGATAGTCTTAATCAAAGGATTCGAATTGAAAGCATGAACCATTAACTCAATTAACTCGATTTTTCCATATGANTAGAGAACTCAAACTTGTAAGTGGTTAACGGGTGACGAAGATTTGTGATTTCACCAAAGAATGAGATACGCTTTCTAACAAGTCCATCGTCATGGAACATTAAAGACAAATACACTACGGATATGTAGCCGTCATATGCCAATAACGACAAACACAATGTCGATTTGAAGAAAACCAGACTAATACCCTTCTTAATATACTCAGACAACCTAAAATGGCCACCCTTCCCACGACTCACTCAGTGACTCACACACGCCCGGCACCCACCTTGAGGTACTGGTCCAGATTGTGGATCGTCAGCGGCTCGTCCCTTCCTCCTCTCTTCAGCTCTATACTCGAGTGTCCAGGCAGGGTGAAGTCCAGCCCCAGGTCCTCCACAGAACACCCGTCGACGCCGAGCGCCTCTATCGCCACGCTGCGCTGCTCGGGCGTCAGCGTCTGGTCGGCCTCGAGCTGGCGGCGTCGGCGCGCCACGCCGGCCAGCTGGGAGAGCGTGGCCGCCAGCGTCGCGTCCAGCAGGTGCACGTCTTGGAGTGTCATGGAGCGCTCCTGGCGCAGCAGCCACTTGTAGAACGGCACGCCCAGCGGCAGGTCCAGCAGACGGAAGTCGGTCAGAGCCTTGGCCATCAGCTTGCCTGCGGTGGAGAGGGGGGAGGTTAGATCCCACGATAAGGGAGGAATGTGAAACAAGCGCTAAAGATTCAGGTGCAGTTGGTAACCAGTCACCCGACACATTATAGCTCTAAAACAGATATTAAGCGTCTCATAATAGCTCGAATTTCACACTCCTGGTAACCAGCAATCACCAGCAAACCCGTTATTAGCCCGCGTTTCACCCAGCTGACGACGGCAATTGCTTCACTAAATCACACAAAACAGCGTCAAAAGCGCTAACTCCAGCGGCTGAACAAGATTTATTTTCCTCTGAGCCCCTCGACAACATAGCAACAGCCCCGGCGACCAGCCAACTCTTTGCCCCGCAACCTAACTTCTGCCGTCGTTTCACCCCGAAGAAGCCCAATACCTTACGCCCCGGTCTCCGACCACGCGCACCCCCACCCGGCTAGTCACCACCACCCCTCATGACGGCCTGCAAACCGCAGCCCCTCTCTACCCCAATGACCCCACCCTAACTATGTTGTCTGAACTCGTACCTTAACAGACACATCCCTCTTTAACCCCTTCCCCACAGGTCCACCCCTCCCGTTCGACCGTCCGAAGGAACTCTGTACTGCCTGAGCGTTGTGATGGGTGCTCCGGACTTGCTGTTCTAGCGCAGCCACCAGTTACCGCTGTGGAGAAGTACAGGCCGAGGGCGTGCGCTGACTGAATTGTCACATTCGCGCGGCCACGTCGGCCGGGTCTTGATTCGTGAGAACACGCATGAGAGCCGGTAGGACGGGTGATCCCAGTTAGTATGCTCCTATAACCGTTTTATTCTGTTGCACGTAAAGTCATCCACCAAGTAGGGTCCTTTGGCCGGGTCCCGCTTCGCGAGGTGCGAACAGTCGATGTATGGGAACACCCAAAGAGATGTATTTGCAGGCCTGGCTCAACCCACACTTCAAAATTACCCAAACATGGTAGATGTACTCCGCTCTTCTGCAGACTCTAAGACTCACGGCGTCATGCGCGCTCCGCCAAGGGGACGCGGTCTCACAGTCCAGTGCGGGACAGGTGGCCAGCTTCCTCGTTCAGCTCAGACCTCGGCTCAGCTAGCCCTCTCCGACACTGAGGGTATCGACAATCACGTGCCATCCTGACGCCACAGCTGGAACTCAAGGTTCAAGCACTTACAGGAAACCCATTAAAACTTCATGAACTACAAGTCAAGCAAGAAGAGGTTCTTAGGGATCCAGCGGGTCCATGATTTCCCGTAGTCAAGGGTACTCTAGATACAGGGTTTGATCACTGCGTGGGTAGTACTTTTGCCTCCCCTCACATGTAGCTGTCTGCGTCAAGCCAGTATTTCAGGGGTTAGCATTATGTTCCAAGCTATATAGTGTCGTCTAGCAAGGTAGTTCTATGCTAGGCGTCAGTGGAACTGTTCCAGTTCAACTCTCTACAGACGGAACAGGAAGATGGCATCTCGCTTACCATGGCCTATAGTAGGCCCAGACGATGTTTGGAGAAGAGGACCTTTCAGACGCCAGTCTGAGTCCGAGACGAGAGCTTTCAGAGTCAGGCACCCGAAGGGCGGCGCTTTCAATCAGCACGAACTAAGAAACGTGCTGGAGGGTACAACACGACAAGCAAGAGAGTGCACTCATAGATTTGGATCACGAATGGCCGCTCCATCGGCCATCCAGCACGGCGTGTCAGTCTCTCCTCAGTGAGGCCGTAGCGTAAAGGACTGCGCCCCAGGGACTCTCAACGGCCTACAGTCAGTGCCTAGCAATCGAAGTGTCTCCCTATATAACTACCATCGCCTCAGCTATACACGAATTCCGCGAAGGGCGGCATCTCTTAGCGTAGAAGTAGGCAAGTTTCGAAGTCGCTGACTCTACCTATTTTCAGACTATGGATTTGTTACTAGATGTATACAAACAGCTCCCTCCAGCGGACAGCACACGACAGACGAGTCGGATCAAATATGCAGTACCAGTGTCTCCGCCGTGTCAACATAGCAGGCCTGCCAGAATTACAGCTGATTCACACCTCCTGGGCCGGGCATAGACACCCACCCTGGCGGCAAATATAGCCTCAAGTTGGACCGCGCTCAGACCCGGGGAGAAATAAATCCGCCCAGTGTTTACACAGTCCAGTTTACGGCCGCCTCGCAGTCTCTCCGGGCAGGCCGTCTGTCACACCACCAAACACTCAGCTGCTAGAACGTCCCTTTTACCTCTACCTTGTAGGGTTTGCAGATGGGCTTTTGTAGCCAGTGTTGCCCACAGGCTACAAAAGCCCCTCTACAAACCCAACACGAAATAAACACCAGTCCTGCACCGATCATCCGCGCACCACAACTATACACATCTCTTTCCGATTCAGTACTGTAGCCCGCCTCTTCAGTCTTCCAAGCCTCACCAACAAACCCAGCAGCGCAAACTATCCACGTCCAGCCCAAGCGTCAACAGTCGGCCATAACCCACTGTCTCTCAGTCAGTTCCTGTCTCTCAGTCAGTTCCTGTCTCTCAGTCAGTTCCTGTCTCTCAGTCAGTTCCTGTCTCTGTCTGTCTTCCCCTCTCTAGACACCCGCACCCGCCGCGTCTCACCTGCAGCTCGTGTGAGACCTGCGAGTAGAACTCGAGCGTCGGTCCGAGCCCAGAGCCCACCTCGTTCTCGTACTGAACCTCGAGCAGCGCGCGCGAGCCGGACAGCTCGGCCATGAGCGCCTCGGCCTGGCGCACCAGGTCGTCCCGCGAGACGGTGCGCTTCTTGCGCTCGAGCTTGGGCGCGATGCGGTCCTCGGAATCGGCGGCCTGCAGCTCGGGTGAGCTCTCGATCAGGCGCAGCAGCGCCCGGTCGCGGTCGAACGTCGATGTGAAGAACAGCAGCTGACGCGTGTCGAACAGGAACAGGAACGGACTGCCGGACGGCACGCATGGTCAGGGTTCAGAACATGGTGAACGGTAGACAGGCAGAACAAGCTAGACACGACCATTGGTACAAGACGAGCACGTTTCACCAGCGGGAGACACCCGCATCAAACACTGGCGTGGACCGTCGCGTGACCTGGCGTGAACCGCACCGTTCGCTGTCGACCCCAGCCGGCTGACACTGCCCCTGTACTGCCCCTGACCTCCCGCCGACCCTCTGTCTCACCAGGCGAGGCCGATCTGCTGTAGCCACTGCGGCGTGTTGCCCGTCATGACGATCACCGGGTCCTGCAGCTGACGGTTCGCCTTCGCCGACACCTTGCTGTTGATGAACTCCTACAGGAAGACGAAGGACAGAGTCAGACACAGCGGGAGGCGGCACGACAACGTCGACAGAGAGCAAAACGCGCCGTTGCAACGGCGCGTCTTGCTGAACGAAGAGCTTTAACAGTAGCACAAAGAGCTTTCCGAATAACGGCAATACATCACATTAGAGCCACTCTGGCTCAAAAAGGCATTACGATGAACAGCGGCCTGCCATTACTCGCCCAAACCTGATGATTTGTGTGTTTGTCCCAGGGCTCTGAACTGGAGATGATATACAGTAACCACTCGTTCAGACTTCGAAAACGTCCACAAAGCACGCCAGGCATCACTCCGCCACCCTCAGATTGCCTTCAAAGCACCCCTCGACCCCCTCATCCTCTTCCCATCTCCTCTATTCTCCCCATCTCTCCCTTCTCTCATCCCCCTCCCCTATTCGACCCTGCACACTACTAACCGACTGCGCGATGAGCGGCAGCGAGTTGGTCATCTTGTACAGACTGCCGTAGTGCCTGTTGAGCGCGTGCAGCAGGCGCAGCAGGTGCAGCGTCTCCAGGCACGGGTCGGAGACGGTCACGTGGTCGGGCAGACGGGGTGTCAGGTACGGCAGGAGGGGGCACGCCGGCTCCGGGGCTACGCCCTCCGTCCACAGCTCGTCCCGCCGTTTGCCGCCGTGTTTACTGGCGCCACTCTTGCTGCCTTTCTTGGCGTGCGAGCCGGCGCGCCCGGCCGCCTGGGAGCTCTCCTCCGGCGCTGGCCTGTGGCGCGGGGGAGACGAGAGTAGGTCAGGACGAGGCGCCAGGAGAAGGCCAAGTCAAGTCACGAAACGACAAAGACAGGACACTCGGAGCATATAACGCACAAAACGTGATAATCACGCGAGCTTACGCTCTATAAAATCACACGATTCAGCCAGATGGGTGTGCCAATATGCCAAAGCTCATTCAGAGCTTTGGCAAGGCAGTCTTGCACGACAGTCGAGACAGCTGAATTCGCGACACGTCGGAACAACGCGAGTGCCTTCACGCAAACAAATGTCATGCACTATCCCACATGGCACATTGAGCACAAACTAGGGCTTCACAGCGTACATTATGTGTGTTTCGGGAGCCCAAACTGCACGCCATGACGCTCATAATGGTCACACCACACAGGGCTGCCTCAAACGATAGCAGCAGCAGACACGGATCGTTCAGTCCAGCCATATACAAATCAACTCCGGACTCGGAGAGAAGTAGCGCCATTTATTCTGGTGTGCTAAGCGAACATCTCCAGCACGGAACGACTGCCGGGCCGGACGAACGTGGAAAACGGCGAAACTTGCAACAATTACATAATATTTTAATATTTCAACAATGGGAGAACATTTGTTTCTATCTCGCATGTATGCTATAACATTGTATTGGATGTCACGAGAACGGCACATAAAACTCGTTTCTTGAATAGCCGAACACCTCTGCATCCGTATTCTATCAACAATAGCTCCAACTTTTAACCCGCGCACTGCAGGGGGTTCGCGCCGAACACGAACTGCAGGGGGGGGGGGTTGATTTCCGCCCCCCCGGTGAGATCTTCCAAAACTAGTCAACGTAGCGACAAAGCGGCATAAACGGCATTGAGATAGCTCAGGCAAGCTCTAATCGAAAGTATTTGGTCCCAGTTGTTATCGCCCTTGGATCAGGTCAAATTGAGCGTCACCAGTGGTGCACCCACAAGCGTACCATTATTCTCCTGGTTCTTAGGACTCTTGTTAGGACTCTTCTCTCGCAGAAACCCACCCCCCGAATTGATCTTTGGCTGGAAACTATGAATCATCGCCTACGGGAGCAAAACGATTACGAGAGCAGATCACACATAACGATAGGCATTTAAAATGTGCAAAATCAGTATGACTATAAGATATTTAGCTCCCCTCTTAAAATTGATCTTGCACGATCAAAAGTTTGTTTAAGTGCTCCTAGCAGCGTCATGAGAGCGGTCCACAAAACTACTCGTTTTTAGCAAAACGTTATGTTCGTGAATAGCATGTCACTCGATAAACGCCAGGATTCCGTTTGAACCGAACCAGAGGGTATAGAAACATCGTATTTTTCAAATGTGACGCATCGGTGTCATGTACTCATTTACGAGACGTCCCACGTTGTCGAAACCATAATATGGCCCCCCGGATGACTCTGGTAAAGGTCGCATAACTTCTAAAATTTGAGTGCAAGGTTCAACACGGATCCATTTTTTGGTGAACCCAGGGTAGGTACAGCTCACGTTTGGCCCGTAACGAGGAGCCGAGCGCCTAGGGCGCACATCCACAGTTCACTAAGTATCCGAAACATACGCTTTGTAGTACGAAAACGTCGTAATCGACTACATGCCCTGTCTTTTCTCATTCATAGAGTAAATAGTTAGCAAATTATTGCTGATGACTGTTTGATCCTACACTTAGACTTACCGACTACGTCAAGAGCTTGACTGTTGTAGAGATGACTTCCCAAGTGTGAGAAAATACAGCTATTATGTCTATCCTTGAATCATTTAAAGATCGTACTGAAATTGCATTGATTCTGAAAGAGTATTTAGCTCTGATTCCAATGCATATTAATATTACAAAGGAAACAATTGTTTATTTTGGTACTCTCCATTCACTTATAATGGGAGGTCGGAATACTGACTGACTTTGGTCACGAATACGTAAAAATCCGAGATAACGAATTGTAGGTACTGATATTCTATGAATTCCTGCAAGTTTCCAAACCTTTCGAAAAAAACTGTGGCTTTTGGCACGAACGCAAACATTTTTTGAAGGTGAGGTCATTGCACATGGATAATGAATCGCAGTGACCTGAGATGACCTCACGCTCAAAACTAATTCTTCAATGTTTGTGGTACGGAGATTCGAGCTTAGCCTGGCTCAAGGAAGCAGCACGTGTACGAAAATTGTTGGCGGCGCTGCGGCGCCAGCACTCGTATTTTATGCTCACGCTACTCCTGAAACCTGAGGTGGGGGGGGGCGGAAATCGAGACCTCCCCCTTGGCTAAGTGGCGCGGGTTAACATTCTAATAAATGCTGCAACTGGCAATATTACCCAGCTTCAGCACGGACCAATATAACCCAACATGTCAGAGTACCACTCTCCCATAGCACGGAATTAGCATTTCCTGTGTAATCAACAGATCCGACCCATATCCCCTGCCCGCCTGCCACGCGCGGAACGATCTGAACCGTATACTAGATGGTTAGTTCAGGCTAGGTCACATGAGACGGCAATCTAGATCAGGGGTGAGATTTTTTGGAGGTGGTGAGAGAGGGGGGGGAGAATCCCCAGTCTCACACGATTCTGAAAACACGTCGGATTTTGCTTGCTTATGCATTGATGGCTGAATAAAAATATCTCAGCAAAGACTGCTTCGATTTTCTTTTACCAATAAATGTGTTAATTTCGCGCCGATTTCAGGCGGCTGGGGGGGGGGGGGTCATGCACCTCCACAAACTTGGACCCACCCATGTGCTAGACCAGGCAGAACAGCTGACCTAGCTGGTGACTGACCGGTAGTAGATGGTGTGTGTGCGCTGGAAGAGGTGTGTCGAGCCGACTGTGAGCTCTGAGTCCGAGTCGGCCGTCTCCTGGCTGTACTGCTGGATCGCCTGGAACACCGTCATGTTGTACGGCAGCACGTGGCCGTTGATGACGAACTGCAGCTTGTGGTTGTTGCCCTGGCTGATGCTGACCGCCGCCTGCGAGGGAGAGAGAGGTCAACAAGGTCAACAAGGAGAGAGAGAGAGAGAGAGAGAGAGAGAGAGAGAGAGAAGAGAGAGAAGAGAGAGAGAGAGAGAGAGAGAGAGAGAGAGAATAGAGATGAGAAGAGATGAGAGAAGAGGAAGGATGAGATAGAGAGAGATGAGTGAGACAGAGAGAGAAGAGGAGAGTAAGAGGAGAGAGGAAGAGAGTAGAGGAGGAGAGAGAGAAGAGAGAAGAGAGAGGAGTCAGAGAGAGAGAGAGAGGAAGAGCAGAGAGAGAGAGAGAGAGCAGAGAGAGATTGAGGAGAGCTTACCTCATGATGGAGTAGCGATGAGAGAGAGAAGAGAGGAGAGCAGAGAGAGAACGTAGAGAGGAGAGAGAGGAGAGAGAGAGAGAGATGAGAGATACGATGAGATGAAAGGGAGAGAGAGAGAGAGAGAGGAAGAGCGAGAGAGAGAGAGAGAGAGAAGAGAGAGAGAAGACGAGAGAGAAGAGAGAGAAAGAGAGAGAGAGGAGATGATGAGTAAGAGAGAGAGAGGGAGTTGTAGATTTAGAAGAGGTGCAGAGAGGAGAGAGAGCAAGAGGAGTCATCAGTAGAGATGAGAGAGAGAAGTAAAGAGAGAGCAAGAGAGAAGAGAGAGACGAGAGTGAGAGGGGATGTAGTAGTAGGAGAGAGAGGAGAGGAAAGGAGGAGAGATCGGTATCGATAGAGAGAGAGAGAGGCTTAGAGGAGAGCAGAGAGATAGTAGTAGAGAGAGAAGATGAGATAGAGAGAGAAGAGGATGAGTAGAGAGAGAGTATGCGAGAGAGTAGGCGATGAGGAGAGACGAGAGAGAGACAGAAGAGCAGTGAGGAGAGAGAAAGGTAGAGAGTTGAGACATGAAAGAGAGGGAAGAGGAGAAAGAAGGACGAGACGAGAGAAGTAGTAGAGGAGGTAGTGAAAGATGGAGTAGAGAGACGATGAGAGAGATGAAGGATTATTATAGCAGAAGACGCGAATGAAGAGAGAGGAGAGAGAGGAGAGAGCTGTGGACGTAAAGGGAGATTATCGAGAGAGAAAGAGAGCAACATGGAGAGAGGAGGGTTCGAGACCTGGAGACCATGAGAGAAGCAAGAGAGAGAGAAACTCGAAGAATGGGTCGAAGGCAAGCCACAATGAAAGAGAGGATTCTATAGGATACGAATTTTGAAACTTCCCGGTGTATGAAGGGTCGCATGCGGTGCAAGTAAGTAAGTTCTTGAGGTTGACGCAGAGTGGTCAAGAGTGTGAAGGTTGGTGTCTGTTCTCAAGATACGGGCCTATACTAGAACGGCCTCCTAAGCAGCTCCCGACTGGAGAACGACTGCACTCCGTCCAATCCTACATAACTAGCCGCTTCACGACTAAGATCGCACAGCAGGTTGAGTAGGTGCCAGCGGGTTTAGGTGTCATCCCACAGCTGAAACTCGCATTAGTATCCATTAAGTGGTTATCTGAGTACAAAAGGAAGGTTGCGAGGGATGGACAGTAAATCGTGACCTACCACATAGTTGAGGCTGACGTTCATGCAGACTGCGCCTCGTTTCCACAAAAACCCTGTAAGGCCGCAAACTATTCCCACAAGTCGTTAGCACCACACCCGAACATGAGCGAGGCGCTCCCGGGACAACGTCCAACAGAGTAAATGGCGCGGAATATAATGCAATAAAACCGGCACTAGCAGACCAGCCTAATGCAGGCGATCAAGACCCGCAGCACTGACAGATGGAGACAAATGAGCTACTACAGGACGGCGTCGGGCACTCCCACGGCCGCCGCCGACCCGGCGGGCTGAGTGTGACAGCGCAGCCTCGTCCAGGGCGCCACTCGCGGGTCCGGTCACCTCCACTCCGTCCCACAGCCACTCACACGCAGTGGCCCAGAGTTCTGGTGGTCATATACAGAGTGTTCATCCGGGTTGCCCCCACAGGGCTACGTGCGCTGACAAGCTTGTCTGTTCCGCACAGCCGATGTGTCCGTTCTCATCGTCCGCGCGGAGGACTCGGCCGCGCCTAAAGTGCAGGAAGCCCGGGTGAACCAGGAATGGTTGTCTCACTTAGCGGCGCTCGGGAAAATGGGCCTGCTTCCTGAGCGTCCAGCTGGCGAACTTGTGATCAGCGTCGGTGCGATAGCTCCGACGCGGGCCCGGGCGCGCCACTGACGCATCGGCTCCGGGGCGCGATCCGGTCAGGTTGTTTCCCCGGCTCGTGCTCGACCCTCGCCGCTGAGGTTTAAACATAGCGTGGCCTGGACGCACAGAAACAGACTATCCCGCATCAGGAAGGAAGTGTCGGAGGAACAGCCGATCTCAGCCACGTCCAGCGAGATGGAAATGATTCGGGAGAACACCGACAGCCGTCAGGAGGAGTGTCGGAGGAACACCGACAGCCGTCAGGAGGAATGTCGGAGGAACACCGACAGCCGTCAGGAGGAATGTCAGAGGAACATCGACAGCGGTCAGGAGGAATGTCAGAGGCAGGCAGCAGTCGGGGGAGTTACAGAGCATGTTGTGTGTCTGGCGCTGTGTCTGGCGGGCTACAGCGCGTTTGCTGTACGTGCCTGGTTTGGGGTTCGGTAACAGCGTTTTAAATGCAGTGGCCACTTCAAGCCAGGTACGGTGATAAGACGCACATTAACAATGACTGGTATATGATCATCAACATTCATATGACACCATCGGTCACGTACTCACACAACACGGAACACGGGAGTAGCAAAGCGGATGCCGTGCATTGCCACTGAATATAACGAGCCATGCCGTCGGCTCGAAAGTTCAGTAGGTCCGCGGCCACGAAAACCCAATACCGGGGGCGAAGACCGCGTTATGGCGGCCGCTCACGCTACACCACAATAGTCCCGGAGCTCGTTATTGCCACCAGTCACGACACATTAACAACAAGGCACTCAGCTATACAGACCTCTATATCCACCGGGACCGTCGCTCCACTCGCCTTGAGCTAATTCTGGTAGCGCTCAACTCACCTTGAGCTGATTCTGGTAGCGCTCAACTCACCTTGAGCTGATTCTGGTTGAAGTACTTGAGCGCACTCTGTCCGGACGGTCCACCAGCCGTCTCCGAGACGTCGTGGACCTTCACCACCAGCTGCTCCACCTGCGTCACGCACGCGTTCAGCTTGGCCACCAGCGCCTTCAGCGGCGCCGTCTCCTCCACACTCGGCAGGAACGGCTCCACCAGCTCCTCCAGATTCCGCGGACAGCCGGCCAGCAGGTGCAGGAACAAACGCAGCCGGCGCTCGCGCTCCACACCGTCGCCATCGGTGAGGAACGTGGTCAGCTGGAGCACGAGCCCGCTCTGCAGCACCTCGAACGGGGAGATGTCAGAGTGGCGGAGGACGGCACCGATCTCGGTGAGGGCCGCCTCGGGGCCGGCCGGGTGCTGTCGGAGCAGCGTCAGAGCAGCGCCCAGGCGCGCCATCAGTGCCGTGTGGCCCGACGTGTCGCCAGAGAAGTGCTGTGCGATGAACTGCTGCGCCCGCTCGCGGATCCAGCCGCGCACGCGCTCCTTGCTGCCCGAGAGACTGGGGCTGCTCGAGGCGCGGTTCAACAGGCCGTCCTGGGAGAGAGAGGAGGCCACCGTTAGAACAGCCATGGGTCACTCACTGTGCCTGAAGGTCAGGTCACGAGAGGTCACTGCGAGAGGTGGAGGTCAGGGGTCATGTCAGGGGCACGCAGGGGTGGAATAATCGCAATTCACGCGGCAATGAACTGACAAGCTCAGCAGACCCTCAGACCAATCAGATCTGATCACATCAATCGCATCTGATCAAATCAATTAATTGGTGCCCAATTACCTCCTAGGTACCCAGACGGCACAGTAATACAATCACACTTCCGCCGACTATCCACTGACAGTAAACGGACCAGTAGCACCACTTACGTGCGATCCTCAACATTCCCTATCCACTAATAAGGATAATCTCAATCGCATCAAAGCGAGCCCGCCAGAACAACCACACCGACCAAATCCTCCCGATCTGAATAGGAACACGAGTCAAAGCGACCAGACCAGAATAGCAACACGTATCAAAGCGACCAGCCCAGAATAGCCTCACAAGTCCCGTCATAATCACATCACGGACCCCGTCATAACCAGTCTCCTGACCGCGCTCTCACCTTTGAAAGCCCCCTGTCGCCGAGCGGCGAGTTGGACGCGCTGCGTCCCCAGCGAGCCGGGTTCAGGCTGGCCAGGAACGAGGTCTGGAAGCGGCTGCCGCCCGCGCAGCCAGTGGCCGCCTTACTGCGCGCGGCCGAGCTGGCGCTGCTGCCGCCGCCGGCGCTGCCCGCCACGCTGCCCCGGCTCGTACCGGCGGCTGAGGACACAGAAGATACATCGTCACAGGGACGCGTACACAAACTATGGTAACTGCGATTTGTATACTCATGGGCGACTGTAAACATTGTTGTATGTTTGTGATCATCTTCTTTACGGTCATACTGACGAAATGGCTCGGCAATCACCATTGAAACGCTTGCGAATACGCAGGCATTCCTCATGCCGCAGTTCAAATATTGCACCTGCCCCGGAGTCAGGAAAAATCGTACAGCAATGTGGTCAGTAACATGTCGATGGGTTAGGTCGAGCAGCAGCTGGGCCCGCGCGGGAGGCAAGGTCTCCTCCCGCCGTCCTGGCACGGAGCGTCGTCGCCCGATTCATCACCGATCCTGGCGACACGGCGACAGATCAGGTGACGGCAGCCGCCGCTCGTTAACCACTCACTCGACGGCGACAGAAGACAAGTCGGCCGCGACGGAGGACGCGCACGACATTATATAATCCGACACAAACACAGACGGGCACGTCTCGCGCCGCTCAGTTGGCGCTCTCAGAAATCCCTCAGATCCGGGAGGGAAGATGTGGCGAAGAGGCGACAAGGCGACAGAGTGCCGCACCTGTCGGCGGTTAATAATAGCGCCGCGGCGCCGGCGGCTTCGCTGTGGCTGAGTGGAGAAGATGTGGAGTTCGAGGACTGACGAAAAAGCAGTTGAAGAAACTTCGAGAGGATGAAACAAAATGAAAAACAGTGACAATCCGTAGAAAGAACAGGCTACATCGTGATTCTAGAAGTTAAGTTTTTGGAATGGTATATTCCATTGCAGTCAAAAATCCAGATGCATTTTCGTGTGATCGTGTGAATGTGTGGGATTGTGATTTTCGGATAATTCCCGAGTAATTGTAAATGTGCACTGGCGTCATGACCGAAAAACAAGTCGGTCCCAAAAGTATCTTTAGCACTTCCCATGGAGAAACGACACAAACTTGGTCGTGAGCAGCCTGTGTTCGCACAATAAGACGCGAGCACAGCTCGTTGAGGCGCTTTCTCAGCTCGTTTGGCGACAAACTCCCGCCAACAAGTGACCTCTCCGTTGCTCTGTCAGACGCCTACGCGAGCTCCAGGAGTCACTTAGTTAGCGTCCAGTTTTAGGCCGCCAACTATGGCGCTAAACAGGCCAACTCCGGGAGAAATATCGACTCGGGGAGCCCAGTCTGGGTGGCCGTTCTCGATCTGTCGACACCAGACCCCCGACACCCTCTCCCGCCAATCAGCCCGCCACCGCCCCCGGCCCCGCCAATCAGCACCACCGCCTGGCAATAGGGGCACGCGGCGCACATTGAACGTGGGGCGCCTCCTTCTCTGGCATGCGCCAGGCAGCCCGAGTCGATCGCTGCCGATCTGACCTGACTGGCGAGAGTCGGAGGCGGGGGCGGCCCCGCTCAGCACGGCGATCACGGTGGCGGCCGCTGCCAATCAGTGGAGCGACCAATCATCGGCCGGACCGCCGGCACTCTGGGGCGTCCGCCGAGGTCAGACCGGCACTGGCCAGGCACGCGAGCCCGGCCGCTCCGAATCGGTTCCTGGACCTGTTGGCCGCTGTCGCCGTCGGCTGCAGAATCCAGTAACTCCTTCAGCCCGGCAGTACCAGCCACCGGCTTCCGTGAGGATCTGTACCAGACAGGTACAAGCAGGAGGCGAGAAAGGTACACAACAAATCCCAGACTGTGGGCGGACACCGTCCACTTGTCCACCTCCTGACGCAGGGCAGCTCACGCCATCCAGCAACCCATCACAGGTAGGCACTCAGTGAGAGCTCTACATTACTCCTGACTCAGCTCTGGCAGAGTTCTAGCATAGCTCTAGCAGAGCTCTTGCAGGGCTCTAGCAGAGCTCTAGCAGGGCTCTAGCAGAGTTTAGTTCAGTTGAGCTCCAGCTGTACCATCGCAGCTGAGCGCAGGCGCGGTCCAGAATGCCGACCGATCAGCCGGCGGCGAATTGGGCCCGGCAGTGCACCCTGGTAACCACTATCGACTGAGGCCCCAGCGGCGGCGGCGGCGGCGGCGGCGGCCGAGCGCCGTACAACACACAGCACTGCCGGCTGAGTGGACAGGCTGACAACCATGGCATGTGTCTCCGTCAGAGGTGTGTGACGGAGACACAGCTGACAGTGTGTCTCCGTCAGAGGTGTGTGACGGGGACAACTGACAGTGAGTCTCCGTCAGAGGTGTGTGACGGAGACACAGCTGACAGCGAGTCTCCGTCGAGGTGTGTGGACGATGACACAAGCTGACAAGCGAGTCTCCGTAGAGGTGGTGGTGACGTGGAAGACACAACGAACGGTTGTCTCCATCAGAGGTGTGTGTGACGGAGACAACAGCTGCACACGTGTCTCCGCAGAGGTGTGTGACGGAGACGACAGCTGACAGCGTGTCTCCGTCAGAGGTGTGGTGACGGAGACATCAACTGGCAGTGAGTCCTCCTCAGACGAGTGTGACGGGGACAACTGACAGTGAGTCTCCGTCAGAGGTGTGTGACGGAGACACAGCTGACAGTGAGTCTCCGTCAGAGGTGTGTGACGGAGACACAACTGACAGCGTGTCTCCGTCAGAGGTGTGTGACGGAGACACAGCTGACAGTGAGTCTCCGTCAGAGGTGTGTGACGGAGACACAACTGACTGTGTGTCTCCGTCAGAGGTGTGTGAGGAAAGACCAACTGGCAGTGAGTCTCCTGTCGAGACCGAGTGTGACGTGGGACATAACTGACAGTGAGTCTCCGTCAGAGGTGGTGTGACGGAGAACCAACTGACAGTGGTGTCCCGTAGAGGTGTGTGACGGAGACACAAAGCTGACAGCGAGTCCTCCGTCAGAGGTGTGTGAACGGAGACAACAGCTCGACAGCGTGTCTCTGTCAGGGCGAGTGTGACAGGACAGTACACGCGACAGCGAGTCTTCCGTCAAGAGTGTGTGACGGAGAACACAACTGACTGGTGGTCTTCCGTCAGAGGTGTGTGACGGAGACCACAGTGACAGCGGAGTCTCGTCAGAGGTGTGTGAGGAAAGACAACTGACCAGTGAGCTCTCGTCAGTAGGTGTGTGAACGGAGACACATGACTGACCGGAGTCTCCCGTCAGAGGGTGTGAGGAGACACACACTGACAGCGCAGTCCTGCCGTCAGAGGTTGTGTGACGGGACACAACTGAACTGTGTGTCTCCGTCAGAGTGTGTGACGGGGACACAACTGGCATGTGAGTCTCCGTCAGACGATGGTGAACGGGGACAACTGACAGTGAGTCCTCCGTCAGAGGTGTGTTGACGGAAGACACAACTGACAGCGTGGTCTCCTGTCAGAGGTGTGTGACGGAGACACACTGAACAAGGCGTGGTCTGCTGTCAGACGAGTGTGACAAAGAGACCACAGCTGACAAGCGAGTCTCCTCGTCAGAGGTGTGTGATCGGAGGACACAACTGACTGTGTGTCTCCGTCGAGGTGTGTGACGTGAGACCGCTGCCAGCGAGCTCCGTCAGAGGTGTGTAACGAGACAACTGACAGTGAAGTCGTCCGTCAGAGGTGTGTGACGGAGACCAGCAACTGACAGCGAGTCTCTCCGTCAGAGGTGTGTGACGGAGACAACTGACAGTGAGTCTCCGTCAGAGGTGTGTGACGGGGACACAACTGACAGCGTGTCTCTGTCAGAGGTGTGTGACGGGGACACAACCGGCAGTGTGTCTCTGTCAGACGAGTGTGACGGGGACAATCTGCAGTGCGTCTCCGTCAAGGTGTGTGACGGGACACAAACTAACAGCTGCTTGTCAGAGTGGTGTGTGACGGAGACACTGACAAGTGAGTCTCGTCAGAGGTGTGTGACGGAGACACAGCTACAGTGAGTCTCCGGTCAGAGGTGTGGTGACGGAGACTACAACTGACGTGTGTTCCGTCAGAGGTGTTGTGACGGAGACACAGCAGACAGCGGTCCCCGTCAGAGGTGTGGTGACGGAGACACAACTGAGTGGTCCCGTCAGGGTTGTGTGGTGACGGAGACACAACTGACTGTGGTGTCCTCCGGTCAGAGGTGTGTGACGGATGACTACAACTGGACTGTGTGTCTCCGTCAGAGGTGTGTGACGGAGACACAGCTGACAGCGTGTCTCCGTCAGAGGTGTGTGACGGAGACACAACTGACAGCGAGTCTCTGTCAGAGGTGTGTGACGGAGACCCAGCTGACAGCGAGCTCTGTCAGAGGTGTGTGACGGGGACGCAACTGACGGTGTTCTCCACAGAGGTGTGTTGGACGGAACAACTGCAGCGTGCCCTGTCAAGGTGTGTGACGGAGACAAACTTGCAGTGTAGTTCCGTCAGAGGTTGTGGTGACGGGGACACAACCGGCCAGTGTGTCCTCTGTCAGTACGATGTGAGAGTACACACTGACAGTGAGGTCTCCGTCAGGAGGTGTGTGCGGAGACACCAACTGAAGCGTGTTCCGTCAGAGGTTGTGACGGGGACTACAACAGGCATGTGTGTCTCTGTCAGACGGTGGCACAGAGGAACACAACTGACAGTGAGTCTCCAGTCTTAGAGTGTGTGACGGAGAACACAGACTGACAGCGGTCTCCGTCAGAGGTGTGTGACGGGGACACAAACTGACAGCGTGTCCTCGTCAAGGGTTGTGTGACGGAGACACAACTGACACGTGAGTCTCGTCAGAGGTGTGGGTGACGGGACACACTGAACAGCGGTCTCCGTCAGAGGTGTATGACGGAGACAACTGACAGTGGAGTCCCGTCAGAGGTGTGTGACGGGAACTCACCGGCATGTGGTCTCTGTCAGACGAGTGTGACAGAGACCATCACTGACAGTGAGTCTCCGTCAGAGGTGTGTGAACGGAGGCACAACTGACAGCGTTCTCTGTCAGAGGTGGTGAACGGGAGACATACTGAACCAGCGTCTCTCCGTCAGAGGTGTGTGACGGAGACACAACTGACACCGTGTTCTCCTGTCAGAAGTGTCGTGAACGGAGACAACTGACCGCGTCTCCGTCAGACGGTGTGTGACGGGATGACACAACTAACAGCGAGTCTCGTCAGAGTGTTGTGTACGGGGACAACAACTGACAGCGTGTCTCTGTCAGAGGTGTGTGACGGAGACACAACTGACGGTGTGTCTCCGTCAGAGGTGTGTGACGGAGACACAACTGACAGCGTCTCTCCGTCAGTTCGCCGACCCGACTTCTGAATCACAGCGACCGCCACACGGCGCCAGTTCATCGCTCTACTGGTGGCCGCAGGGCCAGCGCAACAGGGGGAGGGGGAGGGGGAGGAGCGCAGGCAAGCAACCGGTGTGGGAGGCACTCACCACCACCCCGGGGCGAAACAGCCGGCGAACGTGCCGAATATCAGCGCAGAAAATATCAGCGCCTGGAAAGGGTGAGCCCAGTGGGAAATGACTAGGACAGGGAGGGGTTTGAGAGGCTAGGAACTGAGTTTAGACCGGGCAAGCTTCCGGGAGGTATTGACACGTTGACGTGGCAGAAAAATGGCGTACGCACGAGACAGCTGCGTTAAGGATTATGCAAGCGGCAAGAGTTGAAAACTAAAACGAAGAGACAACGTCCTACGCTTCGGTCAAAAGCAGCAAGATATGGATATAAACCTTCAGAAAAGGATATCAAGCTGACAACTATATGCACATGGCCACCAGCGAATATCCAGGACCGGCCTTCCGGCTGGCATAAACAGAGACTGCTATCAGCCAGCTGACCAACTCCGACAGGAGTGTCAACTCCGGCGCTAATTACTAACCACTGGAGAATGTCCACTGACCTCTGGAGAGGGACTCCATCGCTGAGCCGGCGACGCTGGACGAAGCTGGCGACGCCTCCTCCTGGCGTGACTTCCGCGAGGCGTTACCGGGCCGCTTCGAGGTCCGCTTCCGCTTCAGCACGTCACTCAGACTCCTGGCGGTCAAAGCTGGGAGGTCAGGGAGGCAACGGGAGGCAGGTGAGACGCCCTTCGCGACTACAGGAGGCAACTTAGATACTTATGCAGTGGCGAATTAGGGGGGGGGGACTTATGAGGTGGACATGAGAAGTTCACAGGCTCCTTGTGGCAAGAGGAGAGGTACATCATACGTAAGTATTATCTGACGAGCCACAAAACACGGGTAGTTTCCCGACCCGGATTACAGCCACACGCTGCCCGCCACGATAAGACGTTGCCAGGGATCCGCTAGTTCACCCGGATTCCCGCTCAAGTTTACAACAAACAAGTCGGCGTGAACGGCATCGCCCTATTGACGATCCAACCCTAAACAAGGTCTGGGATAGATCTAAATATGTTATATATGTTGGAGTGATATATGACGGACTGATGTTGGAGCTAGAGATGATGATATATGTTGGACTTATGTTGGAGTTGTTTGTTTATTGGGGTTTTCGAGCGCACCGACAACAAAGGCCAATTTGCGCCCACTGATGTTAGGACTGATGTCGGAGTTAGGACTGATGTCGGAGTTAGGACTGATGTCGGAGTTAGGACTGATGTTGGAGTCTGGACTGATCTAGGCTTCGGTAGCCAGTATCGGGCCGGAGTTAGCTTGCAGATAGCCCAGGTGATACCGAGTCGTCCCCCGGCCGTCACCACAGCGCAGCCGTGCCCGCCGCTGACGCTGACGTGCAGTGTCCCAAGATTCCATTTTGGCTTGGGTGTCAGATTGGAAAATGAGCCCGAAAAGACCATGAGAGTGGACAATTATGTAGAAAATGGTACGATATTGATTACTGTTTTGAATATGAAAAGCTGTGGTTTTCATTGAAATCATGTATTTTTAGTCAATATTTATTTATATCAGAATCAATGTCACGATTCATAACTTGGGAGTGGAAAATTCCTTCCTTAAATGGAGAATGAGAGTGGGAAATTATTCACTGGTGGGTGTCATCTCCCACCCAAATCGACAAATTTTGGGTCACTGCTGACGTGTCAGTCACTGACGCAGTACAGGTGCACAGATGGTGCGGTGAGCGATATCTGACGGACAAACCACAGCTGCTGGCGACCGAGAGCGGCGGCATTGGACGACTCCGACGTACCTCCCGTCCCCACCCCCGTATCTGCCGCTGGCGCCACTCGGACCCCAGCTGGTCCTCAACAGTTACACTCCCACAGCTCGGCTGAACCGGGAGACTCTCTTCACAATTAGGGCGCATTATTTGTTCACCCAACCGGAGGCGTGTTGAAAAATGACGTTAGCCCAGATTCGGCGATCCATACCGCGGAAGGCAGCCTCAGCCCCTCCCCGGAACTAACCCAGATATGGAGATCCATACCGCCGCGGAAGGCAGCCTCATTCCCTCCCGAAACCAGCGGGATCCGACCGCCAGCGCGCGCGGCTCTTACACCCTTACCAGAACGCTAGCCGCTCTTACTCACCCTACCTGATTGACCCCTCACCCAGTCCTCTCCGGCACTCACCCGCTTCCCACCGCACTCTCCACCCTCTCCCCCCGTACACCACTCACAGGTTGGTCGGCTCATCTCCAGCTGCCGAGCCGGCGGCAGTCGGCGGCGGCGTCTCCAGGTAGGCGGGCAGAGACGCGCTGCTGGGGCCGGCCGCACACAGCTCCGGTCCCCCGCCGCCCGCGCTGGCCCCGGCCACCCCGCCCGCAGGCGACGGCGTGGGCGCCGTGGGGTCGGCCGCCAGCTGGTTGATCTGGTACACCACACCTGGCGGGAGAGGAGNGACTGTACGGAAAGCTTCAAGGAGCTCTACAAAAACGAGTGGAGATCGTGCGTCGCGGCCAGAGCGCTCGGAACGCTTCATGAAAAACGCTGGAATAGACCAGCCTGCCTGCCGTTGACAAAAGACGTTCAGAGTGTGCACCAGTGCATCGCAGCAGACAACGAGTCTGCTAAACGTGAACTCGAGAAGACACCAGACATCGGCCCATATTCGGCCCTGGCGGAGGCCACCCTTGCCCAGGTCACGCCATTCAACCGAAGGCGGCCAAGGGGAAACGTCGCGGCTGACCATGGAAACATACGCAAAGAAAAGCACCGTGTCAAACGACGACATCATAAGTCAGCTGTCGCCACTGGAGAGGCAGCTCTGAAGAACTATACATCATGTGGTGGTGAGAGGTAAGAAGGGGAGGCCTGTCCCTCTGCTACTCACA
Source organism: Semibalanus balanoides (assembly GCA_014673585.1). Taxonomy (NCBI): domain Eukaryota; kingdom Metazoa; phylum Arthropoda; class Thecostraca; order Balanomorpha; family Balanidae; genus Semibalanus; species Semibalanus balanoides. The sequence goes on from VOPJ01006074.1 coordinate 20,933, forward strand.
GAGGGCATGGTGGAGTCGCTGAATATGCTGGTGGAGCTACGAAGCAGCGTGGGGATCTCCACGGATTGTCCGCACATCTTCGTTCGGTCGACAAGTGCTGACGCCATACCCAGCCCCCCTCAATTTGCCTGGCAACACTTCAGCTGTGTGGTCACCACTTCTACAGCGAGTTGGTTTTAACATGTTGGCCTATGGGAAAACAGGTGGTATTCGGGTCGCAATTTCAAACATTTTAAAAATAATTCGTTCAGAAGATAATACACATGTGATATATCTGGGGTCGTTTTGGCAAAATTGAGTCAATTTTTAGCTCAAGAAATTGTTTAATGGAACCCGGCACGCCTTCCCAGAGGTCCAAAAACTGACTTTCTCTCTAACCCCGGATAGAGCAAATTTGGAAGAACTTAAAAAAGAGGAGAAAGAATTAGGGTATACACTATACATGGCCCATGGACAGTTAAAACGCCTTGCCATGCTTCATGCTTCAATGCTTCATCCTTCGTTTAGAACATGCTCTGGCAAATCGCACAATTTGTTGCCCCGCCTTACCGGCAACTTTCTTGTTTTTACCGTGGTTTCTGAAGCTCAGAAGCGAGGTAGAAAGAAAGTGGGCCTGTCGTGATGGTCCAGTTAAGTTGTCCCTTCCGTATGGGATTTCGCGTCTAATCGGCAGTTATAGAAACGGCATATTTTAGAGCCTCGGCTCACCCAAGACCCCTGGACAGGAATTCCCCTCAGTTCACAATAGGACGGCCCACGTACCCGCGAGACTGACACGTTTATCCGGACCCGCCGTGGTGGGTCCGTACCCGTTAATCTGGCTCGGCAACGAAAACACCGGGCGCGAGCGCGAGGGGCCGGCAATCGGGATGCATATTACGGTAAGGAATATGACACACGGTGACAGAGTTTCTTATTTTTAGGAAATTAAATTACCTTGGTGCAACATGTTTTGTTCAAATGGGGAGCAGACCCTAGGGTAGGTTAAAATGTTTTTAATCTTGACTTGAGGATCCCATCTTCCTAATCACAGCCCTCTATTGGGTTTGACTTCGCGCAGTATTCCCAAACACGAATATACGCGCCATAGCTAAAAATGAAAGGGCTTTGAGTCATGGCATGCACAGCTGATTACAATTTTTTTGGAGAAAGTCTGCAACCGGTTATAGAAAGTCGGACACTTTTTTAGACCTCTGCGCCTTCCAATGGGGGTCACTTTCAGTTTATCTGACGGTATTAGGCGTCATACAGAGAAACCACCCATAACAATATGGGTGGTTTCTTCGTATGAACTATTATGTTTGAAATATTAAATGTCTCACTATTTTACAGCAATTCATGCCAAATGGATATTTCGTTTTGTATTATTTCGCTCTTCGAATTCAGTACACCATTATTGGTGAGTTTTTCGTAAGAATATAATTGATTTATTTTGAAGCACATATACTAAAAATATGTGGTATAAAACCTAGAATCTAGTGTAGAGCTGGTGACGTAGGAACGAGACAACCAGTTCTTCTAAAGCCTTGGCCATACTCATGAGGGGCAGTGACGCCATAAGGCTCTTCTCGTCGAAGGCTGGAGCAAAAAACGTGACGGCAACGGCATGCAGAAAACACGTCGCCACAATGAGGCAGCGAAGAGGACACCGTGGGACACGACATTCGCGTACACCGTGAGTTCTACCGGCTCCCAGAGAAGACGATCCAAGTTGCGAAAGTAACTAATCTGCTGATGTCTATGGAAAAGGGTATCGCGTCTTTCGCTGGAAAGACCCTCGACGAAGTGGATCCCAGCGACGACATGGACACTGAAGATGTCCGCGATGGCCTAGAATCCGAGGACGACATGGCCGGCGACACGGACGACGTCACGGGCGATGTCACGGGCGACGACACGGCCAACGACATGGCTTCAGGAGACGAGCGAATCAATGATGAGAGGCAGGGGAGCCGGTAGCTCCGTGGCATGTTATCCGACTGTCACGCGGCGGCCCCGGGTTCGATTCCCGGTGGTGCCGGTTCCGGGGATAGGCTCCCGGATCAAAATCCCCCGCCTCCGAGTGGAGGGGGTCCCATGGTGGGGTCCAACCCCAGGCCCCTCCTCGCCCCCTCCCCGGCATCTATCTCCCGGACAACGGCACAAGGCCGAACCGGATGAGAAAAAAAAATGATGAGAGGCAAGGAGGGAAGAAGGGACGAAAAGCAGAAGAGACAGGTACAAAGGTGACCATGGACCGCGAAAGAGAAAACAATCATCGAAACAAGGCTGAGAGTGTGTATAAGGACACTCAGATGTCCGAGAATGCACGAATGTGAAAAGGTTCTTCGGTCAGAGCCGATCGTCCGAGGGAAAAGGTCGAGACGCGACATCAAATACTGTGTGTATAATACTCTAAAGAAAACAGCTGCCACTGGTCAGCTGTACGCTGGTGAAAGTTAAAAGTTGAAGACAAGCTGAATGTTGCAAATGCAAGCTCGAAAGATACAACACGTTGGAGGTCCCCTTTCCTCCGCACACAATCGGTTACAAACAAGACAACCGTTATGTTTCTTCTTTGTGCAATATGCAAGTAATTATGTCGGACAGAAGATGGGACGGCTACATAAGTCGCTTAATGGTGATACAAAAGGCGACGAGCCGACGAGGTGCGTTTGGTAGTGTCAGGCTACACAGAGAATTATAATGTTATTTTTAATATATTCTCCGATACTGTGCAGTTAAAAGTTAAGTATCATTACAAGTAGTTTCCAGCAACAAGAAGTTGTTTGTATTACGCCTAGTGTGATGCGGCTCTAACTTGGAAACTTTGAAGGTGACCTTTGTTTGGAATTTATATTCCGGCAGATATATAAGTTCATAACAGCAAAGTATATGTAATGTCTGGTCTGGCTCTCTCGTTCTAAGTACCATCTTGTGTAATAAAGCCAGACATTTTCGGTTATCACTCATTCGTATGTATGTATGTATGTATGTATGTATGTACGGACGTACGGTCCGCACAGCATTAACCAGTTTCTCTCGCTTGCGTCCTATATCCGGTTTTAATTCTAAGAAACAAGTATAGGTATGTTACCATTAAAGGGAACATTTCACCTTGAAAAAAGAGAAAAAGCTCAGAAATTATGAAGAGAAGTTAGAAATTAGTTATCATGATACTAGTAAGTCATACAAATATATAATTACGCGGAAAAAAAGCAAATTAAAATGTCAGATATTTGGTTCAAATTCATACGTTTTTCCTCTAAATAACGCGAAATCTGCTTTCTAAGAAGCACGTATGTTATCAAAATATCGATTTGGAGGGATCGTGGCGCATACAAGACAGTACTTGCCTAATAACTTGTTGTGCACAATGACTCATAAAAACCGCTGGAAAGCGTCGACGGATAGTTCCGGTACTGATTCCACCCACCGAGAAGACAGCCGTCGAAACACTGATGGCCATGCGTCAAAGTGTTGGTCTAGACTCTAGATGGAGCCTCAGGAACACTCTTTGCAAGAGCATCGAAAGGAAACATAATGTCACTGGTACGTGCTAAAGAAAGCTTGCAAGGCTGCTGGTGTGAACATCGTCAACATCACATCCACAACTCTCCTCGCAAGTTCACAAGTTCCTCGCCACGGTCATCCAAGTGATGAACTTAGCAGAAAACGAGATGGATCAGGTGGCGTCACATCTCAGGCATGACCTTGGTGTCCACCGCAAATACCATAGGCTTCAACACAGCACAGTCGAGCTCACGAAAATAGCACGACTTTTAATGTCGACTGAGGAGGAACTGCCACGAGGTGGGCTGGATGATGCGGAGGACGATGGCGAGGATTAGCTGTCAGCCCCTCCTCTGACTGAGCTTATGTCTCGATGACGTCCCGCTACCGATATCGTAAGAGTTCCTTTGTTCTAGTTCATGGGACTGAATCTTGCATAATTCTTTGAAAAGTCCATTTTATTTTGAATGCTTCGGTGAATATTTCTGAACGCGTTAATTAATGATGTTCACCGCGTGAAATAAAGCCCTGCACAAAAAAACGATCCACTGTAATCTAAGTTCAGTTTGTTCCTATTGTTAGCTCTGTTGTGACACTTATATGATAAGAACTACGATTCTTAACGGTTTCTTATTGCGCACCTTCCTTTAGAACCGGGCGTATTCTGCTAGCATATGCTATGTTTAAAAATATGTTACGGTGTTGAGGGTTCTCAGTCAGGTCGCCGGGGTGTCTTAGGTGAGCTCGTGACCAGTGTGGGTGGCTCTTCGCTAGAGTTTGTAACGATCGTGGGTGTTTTTGCCGAACCATAACTATTGTAGGTGGTTCCTTTAAGCTGGTTGTGGTCGATGGCGATTTGGAAGTCCGTATTTTTTGTGTCATTTCAGCGATATTTTGTCAGTTATGGGATGACTTATTGTGGTTGTTTTCGAAAAGTACAAAATATATGGATTATTTTGATGAGTCGGCAGTTTGTGGGGTTTCAACGAATCCGCAAGTGTCGCCTCTCGCTGAACATCGCATTTGAGGGGGAGTCGGCGACCCGCGAGTTTTAGAGATTTCCAACCACGTGCGATTCCAACCACGTGCGAGTCTCCCGCTTGATATCGATCCACAGTAAGTAAAAGTGGACACTGAAAACTTAAGCGGGGTGAAAACTCGCAAATTGGTTCTCGTATTTTGTGTTGTCGTTATTTCGTTGATCGCCAACAGAGCTACGCTCCACTGACAGGCGAAGTCATGAAGATAAGATACAGAATAAATGCATTACACAACACACATCAGCATCACATCATCACACAGCCTTAAGTCCACATTGACAGACTACAGGGTTAAGTCCACATTGACAGACTACAGAGTTAAAACTTGAACACCTGAGTTGTAAAAGCTCCAACACTTTAATGGAAGTTGTCTGCGTTAAAAGCATTGCCTAATAATACATTCGTTGCTCTACAGAGGCGGCAGAACATCACTGAGTCCACACTTCTTACCCTTGCTCGAGACACGGTACAAGGAGAGACGGTGTGGGTCGATCGAGGCGGCACGTGCAGAAGAAACGACTCGAGCAGGACCGAAAGTCCACTTTCCCCCGCAGGATGTTCCTCAAGAAGAGTATGAGAGGCCCAATATATTGCCGATTATCGTTTCGTTTAGGATGTATATATCTCGTTGAAAACTCTGGCATCTAAGCTGCAGAGTAACAGCGATGTGGAGTGCTTTGCATGCCTAGCTCAAATGTCCTCCCAAATTTGAAAGGATGAAATGTCCCCGCATCCCAGATTTGGGCAAATAGGTGCTAGACGTATTGGAACAGTCGCCTGTGAATGTCCCTGGCGTTTCAGTTCAGCCGTTGACGAATTACCCGTCGTCTGTTCCAGTGGCGCTCCGGACACCACCGCAGCTGCCCGGAACGCCGGACAGAGTGCTGTCTTCCCCAGCTGCGTCTCCCAGCCATCTAGAGACTCTCGCCAGGGACCAAGGTAGGCACAGTAACGTTTACTGATGACACATGGTGGTAGACGTATTGGAACAGTCGCTTGTGAATGTCCATGACGTTTCAGTTCAGCCGTTGACGTGTTACCCGTCGTCTGATCCAGTGTCAGTGGTGCAGTTGGTCATGTGCCTAAGACTCACTATAGGCCTCAGTATGTCAGATTTTTCATGCGTTTGGGGCTTATGGGGCTCGCAAGTTCAGAACAAATGTCTTCCTGCGGCAATACGCGGCGTCACACTGAACATGATAGACTGTGGAAACAACCGGAAATTTGTAAGATTAATGACATTGGGATATTGTTTATAGTTAAACTTAAAGGCTTCCCTTTATCAAAGAGATCATGGTCACAGCATATATGCCCAAAAAAATCAATTTGCACCAGATTTATGTATAACACAATCTCAATTATATGTTTTGCTTGCCTCCGGGAGCCCGTTAATCGACGCAAATCCATTCAAGATTTATCTATGTTACACAACGTGCTTTGGCGTCAGATATAAAACGACAGATGTTTCAAGGAAAACGTTTTTCGTCCCCCTCCCTCTACCTTTAGCGGGGTGAATGTCTGGACCAAGCCTCACTCGTTTATCTGCCATCACAGCTGTCCCTAGAGATGATTGCAGTGTATCATAAATATTTTATATATCTTCAGATAAATCGCCTGCTGGGCAGGACACCAATCCCAGCACATCACAGGAGAGTAAAGAGTGCTTCCCCCAGGAACCTCAGGACGTGCGACCGGGACCAAGGTAGGCACAGCAACGTTTCCTGATAACACATTTTGTTTGGCGTATACGAGCAGTAAACAGTGGTAAATGTTATTGGCGTTTCAGTTCAGCGGTTGACGTATTACCCTTCGTCTGTTCCAGTGGTGCTCCGGACACCGCCGCAGCTGTCCGGGACGCTGGACTGAGTGCTGTCTTCCCCGGCTCATCGCGGGCAAATGCGGTCTGCGTTCCCCAGGCACCCGTGAAGCCATTCGACCCCTAGCCTCCATGCCAGAGACGTGGGTTTTTCGGAATACCTGGTATCTGTTTCACCCTTTTTATTTTCCTTCGTTGTGTAACCTAGCATGTAAGTGACTATATGAAAGGAATTGTACGTTTAAGGGTTTTACTGCCTACATGTAACGAACCTCGAAGTGGTCAACAGTAAGCATTTGTTAAGCTTTCTGTCTACTGATCCGCTCTCACCTCATTCATTTCAATTATCGAATAAAGAATAAACCCATGTTGCTGCCCCTGCCGCGTTTAACCTTTGACGGTTCGCAAAAACATACCTCATTTCTACTGCAAAATTATCTCCTGTCCCTTGTGATATGTTGCATTTACGGACACCGACACTGTCAGAAACCGTTGTCTTCGGTAGGTGTTGCCGCGTCGAATGGTATAGTTCTGGCCCTAAATAGCTATTTTGACCACTATATGCAAAAAATCATGTCCCGTTCTCTGAAAGTGTGATTTGCGTAGCGTCTTAGGAATGCTAAAATGATGTAATGCACTATAAATGGGAATTTCAGGCCTGCAGGCCCCGCGCTGAGCCCAAGTTCGGGCCCGGCCTTTTTTTGCCGGGCCTGTAGTCAGGCTGCTGGTCTCATGCCGGGCTCGGCTGAAGTGAACATTTTGGCAAAAAGTGGTAAATAATAAGAAATGAGTATAATTCCTAATAAATATAAAGTTAGAAATTTGTTATAACAATACAACATCACTATCGTAATGTTATGCCAAAATTCATACACATTTATCAACTTTCAAACATAGATAAGCTAAGCATGGGGTGCCGGGCTTGGTGCGGTGCTGAAAGATGTTGGCCGGACTTGATGCCTGGCCCGCCAGATTTTGTGCGGTGCCTCGGGCTAGCCTCGGGCTTTTGGATAATTTTTATTATCTCTAATGCCCTCGAATTTGATGTATTTTATGAATCATCATCATCATCATCATCAATTTGAAGCGCAACGTTAGCCAGTATCCAATCCATGTCTTTTATATATTTTCACCCAGCGATACCTAAGTATGTGGCTACCAAAGTGCCATGAATATGCGAAATGGCCTCTAACCAAACAACCTTCGGTTTCTTTGCTTCCCGGAAACGACACGCAAGTTAACCAATTTGTGTTGTTGTCGACAGAGTGGAGCAAATTCCTAGGCGAGCAGGCACGCCGGACGGCGGATCTGACTCCGAAGAGCAGCATTCTCTGCATGTGCGGAATGTAAGTGCCGATGAAGTGTCTGCTGGTGGCTGGGATCTGTAGCCCAGTGCGAACCGCGGCGGCTGTGGAGTGTGTGGGTGAAATAAACAAATAGAAAGTTGAAATTTAACCCTATTACCGAGGGGGGAATTCGGAGCCACAATTATTTACACTACCAGCTCCCATTAAATTCAAAACCATGTGATGGTTTGGTTGGCTGCACGAAAGCATGAAAGAATGGCGAATCTGTTATAGAGCCTTGGGCGAATCGTTGAAAGCATGAAAGCGAACCGCTCCCGATTTCGAAACTACGGCGGTCGACGGCTGCCCGTGCTCAGCTCGCGTGTCGCAGAGGGTGATTCTACGACTGGGGTGCGGGAGGTAGGGAGATGCCGGCGTAGTGCTGAAACCGGGAGTGCTTGGCTTTCATGCAGCCGTGCCGCCAACTAAACCATCACATGGGTTTGAATTTTATGGGAGCTGGTAGTGTAAAGAATGGCGAATCGTTGAGCATGTCATTTATCTGATGTTTTTCCATAACTTACAAAATATCACTGGTTTAATGAAAATTATGCAAAATTTAGAAAATGTCGATTTAAAAAAGGTCAAAGATGAATTGTTAATTTCTTTGTTGCTTGATTCAGCGTGAAGTCAGCTTTCGAATATCGTATCTCACTTAGTTTAACCCTTTCGAAACTTTGCAACAAACCATGTACTGTTGTGTATGTATCAGACGCCGCGCTGGCTTAAGTTAAATTTAAATGATGTGCCGTCCAGCAAAATTATACGGATGTTTCAGACCTGGCAGCAGAGACCCTACTGAGACTTCTTTCGGAGGAAGAAAACGTGGTGAGCGACTCACCGGCGCGAGGATCCTGCATCGTCAGAAATGATAGGGAGTGTCTGAAAGTGATGATCGAATCCACAGAGGTGGCGACATGTGCATTGTACATCCTTAGAGGCATCAGGCAGCCTGTCTCTTATGGCGATCGCCGCATTCATCTTTAACCAGGCGGTGCCCAAGTCAGTGACAAGATTCACGTGGCTCATGACACGGTGTGTGATGGATTTTCCTGCGGAATTGAAACCTTCTGCGGAGGCAATCGAGCTCGAGACGAAAATCTTTAAGGGATAAGGATGGTCTGAAAATGAATGGCGTGGCATGAATGAATGGCAATGATGGTGTCTTTCATGCAGGGGCGTAGGAACTCATTTGAAATTGGGGGGGCAAAAGGCATTTTGAAGTCTATTCTTTCCATGCACCGTCCATAGGCGTAATGTTAAGATCCGAGAATGTTGGGGGGGCAGGTGCCCCCCTGCCCCCCCGGCTCCTATGCCCATGCTTTCATGCTAGTGTAAAGAGTCTTTCAGGAGCATTTTTTGTTCGTTATTGTTCAATGTTCGCATTGGTTATTGTTCAACGTTCATTTTTTGCTCAATGACGCAACGTTGCGACGCCCTCTATCCTCAGAGAGGAGTCATGAGTGTCGATGTTAAAAATATGAAAACCGTGCCAGTGTCAGCAGTTGGCTGTTTTATATATGTATACAGATACTACTTTATTCTTATCCCCTGTTTGTTTCCCTGGTGGTTGGCGGGCATGGTGAAGCGACAGTCAAAAGGCCTTTGCACTGATAAAAAATGACTCCCACACCCTGAAACACCCTACAAATTTCACTTTATAATTCTCTGTAACTCCCCATAACTCTCTTGCCAATGGTGTCATTGAGAATATCTGAGGGTAACTTACATGATATCTGGCGGATTTGTCAGATTCTGAAGAGTTTTCGAGAATATTTTGTAAGTCGTGAATTGACTCCGTCTAATGACTCCCAGATACTCTCCTTGGATGTAATGCGGGAACTCTGTCTTACTCTCATATTCGATCTGGAACGTTCCGGAATTGCAATAATAGGGAGTTCGGAGCGTTCTGAAATGGAGTAATGGAAGGAAAAGAAGTTTCGCGCGCCATAATTCCGCGCAGTGCATGCACCGCGGGATTATGGCGCGATTATAATCGCGCCAATCGCGCCATATATGTAGAACGCGTGGTGCACCATCAAATGTAGCGAAAGCTGCCCACATTCAGCCCAAATTCAGCCCAGCCCAGATTCGTGCTACCATATATGAAGGAAAACTTTACCAGTCAAAAAACAGTAAATATACATATAAAAAGAGTTCAAAAAGGGTATCATTACAAAGCCCTCACCAAGACGAACACAACCATACCCTTTAAGTTGTCCTAGCTTGCCCATGAAGCAATCAACGCAAGTTCTAACATCCAGTCACTAAAATGATGATAAGTAACAAAAAAAGTCACACATTTGCTCAAAACTCCGTAGCACAGTGCAAAAATGTCGCATGCATATTCCCAGAAAGTGCCAATTTGTGACATTAAAAAATACAGCCCCCAGAGGCCGTCAAACTTTCCACACATTCTCCAATGAAGAGCTCCACACCAGTGTTAACATTCAGTCACTAAAATGATGATAAGTAACACAAAAAGTCACAAATTCGCTCAAGACTCCGTAGCACAGTGCAAAAATGGTGTCATGCATATTCCTAGAAAGTGCCAATTTTGGTGGACATTTAAAAATACAGTCCGCCGAGGGCCGTCAACTTTCCACTGTATTTTCCAATGAAAGCTAAACACTGTGGCTAACGATGGCATCACTAAAGTGATGATAAGATAACCAAAAAAAGTCACAAATGCGCTCAAGACTCGTAGCAGCAGCAGTGCAGAAATGTGTCATGCATATTTCGGCTCTGTCTTCTTTAAGGAGATTTGAGTCCAAACCAACAATAACACACATAAGTGGGTCCATATGGGCTTTAACTGGGTCGACGTGGGCGGCATGGGAAGACATGGAATGTCATGGGCTTAAATATGGGCCCCATCTGGGTTTGGATGGGCGATTAATTGGACATGTGGCATGGGAGGATGGGGCATATCCTAGATGGGCCCCTATATGGAATTTAAGATGGGGCAACGTGGGCAAACGCAAACATGGGAAGGCTGTAGGCACCTGGTGGGATCCATAATGGGCAAGGCCGTGGGCAACAACATCTAGAGTTCCCAATAGATGGGTTGCTCAGTCCAGTCATTTTGCTGTGGTTTTTTCCGTCATTTATTGTTTGTGCGTTCACTGAATAATCCTTTTTCATGCGGACCTGTTTAGTTGGTGGCACGACTGATCACATTCTTATTTTATTTCTTTTTTGTTCATCCGTCATCTGCTGTAAATTGCAGTCACCTTCAGTTTCACAAAACTCAGACGTACTTGTATGGATTAAAGTGATAAGAAGTGTTCCGTCGCGCTCACTTCCATCTTATAATACGGGTTGATAACATCGTCATCCCGGGTCTATAGTGGATATTAGCCACCGGGCATTTCTTTTTCCCGGAGCGGCCTTCCACCGGGCGAGAGTCGGTCTACGTGCCGTTTCCCGAGAGTGATGGACGTCGGCTGGCATGGGCCCCCTCGCAGCTTCGTTTGAGGGGATGGACCTGTCCAGGGGCGGCTGACCGGTCAGCGTACCATTTTAACCCACTGAAGTTCTCCTTCAACCCATGGCTGCGCAATGGTCTGAACGGGCCGGAGCCGCCTGTCCCACATATACCGGTAATCCCATAATTAGCTTCCTAGTTTGAAATGTTCACATAATTTTTGCACGTGGTGATTGGCACGCGATTTTTATATTTTTGCCAACCTTATTCGATGAAGTTTTGTGTGCGATGTCCAGATGTCTCGTGAAAACCACCATGAGCTTCATATTGGCAGAAATGCTCTACCTATACAAAGCATACCTTACCACTGGTTCAATCATCCTGACCCAACGTAGTTATGCAAAAGAGTTCGGGAAGCACATGAGACATGCGCTTAGTCGTTACACGATAAGATTAATTTACAATAAAATGGAGAAAGAAGGGACGATGAATGATGTTCGAAAGGGGCGAGCTGGGAGGCCAGTCTAAAAAAAGCAGAAGAAAACATCGAAAGAGTCCGCAGGCAATGGAGAAAAGCCCAAAGAAGTCTTGCCACAAAAGATCACAGTCACTTGACCTGTCCCTCACAACCACCCACAGGATCCCCAGGGAAGACCTCTCGACATTTCCCTACTCCATACCAGTTGTCCATAAACTGAAAGAAATGGACAAGACCGTCACTTAGTGCTCAAGAACTTCGCAGTCCGAGTGAAGGAGTGCATCCGGAGGGAAAGGGGTCATATCAAGCACGTGCTCTGCTACACGGTACCCAGTGAAAGTAGAGGGTAGAGCATGTGAGGAACAAAACTTCAATGATGTCCCATCGGTACCTACGAAATATTGTGTCGCTAGTGTCCATTTTATCGTTTTTTTACGCGCATTTAAAAAGAGGGAAGCTAATTATGGGATCCTTGTATAGTCGAGTCGTATCACAATGGGATGTCATATGCGCAATATTTATGGCAAATTATTGATTTCAGCGCGAATGAGACGGGAGGGAATTCACTCATCGGGAACAATTTGTCTAGGCCACTTTTTTCACAAGGGTGCGATGTGGTTATTGGACACGTTTTCTATATGGTTACCATGCGGGCTTGCCATTGGTAACATCCAGAAACCAGTACAGCTTACCATATGGGGCAAAAAAAACATCAAAGTGGCTGCCATCTGGGAACCATGTTGGGCTGCCCACATGGACCATGTGGAATCGCCTTTCCAAAACCGTGGGTATGATGTGGGAAGCCCATATCAATACCGTGTGGGCAAGGTGGGCTAACCCGCGATATTACGATGTGGTACCAACATGGGTGTGTTATGTGGGAATATAGGTCTCAATACAAAATGCTCTCTCCTTGTTGGTCCACATTTGCTTGCAACGAGTTTTGTGGCATTTGTCTTGCCACATTGTGTTTTCCATGTGCAAAAAATTATTAATGCAGTGCGAGCCGTTTGGGTACATGAGGCGAAAAGCGCAATGTACTTATTTCTGGCCCACCCTGTATGTTTGTATGTATGTGTATATATCCCACCCCTACAATCAATCATAATAAGTGTCCACAATCATTTTCCCTGGTTTCCTGTTCCTTATTCCCAGCCACACGTTTGCCAGGCCGTACTCCTTCTCCTACCTTGGTCGCCTCCTAATCCACCCACGTCGTGCACCGAGGGACATCCGGACGTGCCACCGTTTTCCTCCACTACACCATCGTCCTTTAACGGATCGCGCGAGGCCATCCGACCGCTGTCCTACCGCGACGCGATGGCGGGAACTGAGACAGCCGAAGACGCGATGGAGGCAGCGGAGACTGCCGAAGACGCGATGGAGGCAGCGGAAACAGCCATAGACGCGATGAAGGCAGCAGACTGCCGAAGACGCGATGGAGGCAGCGGAGACTGCCGAAGACGCGATGGAGGCAGCGGAAACAGCCATAGACGCGATGGAGGCAGCAGAGACTGCCGTAGACGCGATGGAGGCAGCGGAGACTGCCAAAGACGCGATGAAGGCAGCAGAGACTGCCGAAGACGCGATGGAGGCAGCAGAGACTGCCGAAGACGCGATGGAGGCAGCGGAGACTGCCGAAGACGCGATGGGGGCAGCAGAGACTGCTGAAGACACGATGGAGGCAGCAGAGACTGCCGAATACGCGATGGAGGCAGCAGAGACTGCCGAAGACGCGATGGGGGCAGCGGAGACTGCCAAAGACGCGATGGAGGCAGCAGAGACTGCCGAAGACGCGATGGGGGAAACAGAGACTGCCGGAGACGCGATGGGGGAAAATAAGACTGCTGGAGACGCGATGGCGGAAACTAAGACTGCTGGAGACGCGATGGCGGGAACTGATACTGCCGGAGACGCGATGGCGGAAACTGAGACTGCTGGAGACGCGATGGCGGGAACTGATACTGCCGGAGACGCGATGGCGGGAACTGATACTGCCGGAGACGCGATGGCGGGAACTGATACTGCCGGAGACGCGATGGCGAAAACTGAGACTGCTGGAGACGCGATGGAGGCAACAGAGACTGCCGGAGACGCGATGACGGGAACTGAAACTGCTGGAGACGCGATGGCGGAAAATAAGACTGCTGGAGACGCGATGGCGGAAACTAAGACTGCTGGAGACGCGATGGCGGGAACTAAGACTGCTGGAGACGCAATGGCGGGAACTGATACTGCAGGAGACGCGATGGCGGAAACTGAGACTGCTGGAGACGCGATGGCGGGAACTGAGACTGCCGGAGACGCGATGGCGGGAACTGAGACTGCTGGAGACGCGATGGCGGGAACTGATACTGCTGGAGACGCGATGGCGGGAACTGAGACTGCTGGAAACGCGATGGCAGGAACTGAGACTGCTGGAAACAAGCAAGCAACATACATCCTCCGTTTGACGGCCAGCGAGTGGCGTGAAATGTCAGCCGCCGGAGACAGAAACTCTTGTAACCTCACGTCAGGCTGGACCAACACTCTGTACCGGGCCTACGCGGCAGCTACGGAAAACCCCTGCGTTTTGTCCTTCAAACGTGGGTATTTGAAGGTCAATTCTTCCAGGAAGGTGGCGGGACCGCTTTTCTCAGCTTCTGCCTGCTGAAAGTTCCCTTCGTGTAGGAAGGTACTCTACATTACTCTACAAGACCAGCTAGATTCAGGCGACATTCTCCTGCAAGTCCGGGAGACTGGATCAGCCCATCACGTCGGTGGTAGCCACAGTCGCCACCTGACGGGAAGCGAGCGAAAGTCACTGGCCAGGGAGGTCCTGCAGAGTGGCCCATACAGCCGCCGCACAAAGCTTCTCGCTGATGCGTCAGAAGGGGCTTTAAAGGGAGTGTGCCTATACATTGGTCATGTAAAGTTGTTGACACTTAGTCTGTAAGAAAATATTTTCTTCTGATTTGCCATATCTTCATTTCCTCAGATTCAACTTTAGTTGCTGAGATATTTCCGAAGTCGCCAATCACATACTGGCAGTATTTAATTATCGATAGTCGTCAGAGAGCTTTCCGCTACTAGAAGCATTGCTCTTAAATTACAACGCTAGCATATATTGTTAGCTCTGGCCAATAGAAAATAACTCGTGAGCACTGATAACAGCTGCCGAATAGATTCTCGATCACTGTAAACAAACCTATACCCTATACATTGCTCATAAGGTTTGTTTATCGTCTTTAGTGCGCCATTATAGGTAACATCTTTGCTACTCTGTTTATAGTGATGATCGTTTATGAGTTTTGAAACAAAACAGAATATATGTAAAAATTCCAACTAAAGGGGCTCAGACGTGAATTTAAGTCGTTTAACCATAATCAAACCATTGGCTTCTTACCGTAAGAAAATATATTTGACATTTCAAAAGAGTAGGCACACTCCCTTTAAAGCATGGAAACACCTCGGCTGTACCGAACTCTGAGGTGCTCAGAAAAGCTGCTGCTGAGGAGCGAGCCTGTGCGCGGTATTCTCCTAAGTCGGTGGAAGACGTCACCATCATCAAGTCTGTATCGGCTATCATGGACATACACAGCACTCTTCTGAAGGGATATGTGCACCACCTCGCCGCCTCTCCCTTCATGGTGCATGTATATGGCGAAGACTCCTTGAAGAGATATGCAAGAGACAACTGCTCCCTGCACGTGGATGCGACCGGAGGAGTCAGCCATCAAGTAGGAACAACCAGACCGTTCCTGTACTCTGTGGTGGCCGCACCGTCTGAGGGCAGATCGTACCAGGTGGCTCATATGCTATCAGAGACACACTCGGCGCCCAGCATTGCACACTTCCTGCTGCAGCTGGCACACAGTTTTCGGAAGTGTGCGGGAGGCTTCCGTCCGCTGAAGCCACCCAGGGTGGTCACCGATATGTCCTGGGCTCTGCTTCATGCAGTCAGCCTTGCTCTCGCCGGCATCAACCTTCCATCCTTCTTAGATCAGGCCTGGGAAGCATCGCTGACTGGAACAGCGCTGACTGTCTCCATCTCACTGTGCACGTGTCACGTGACCCATGCCGTGTCCCGTGCCGCAACACTTCACCTCGGCAAGAAGAAGTCCCAGGAACGTCGGGCACTGGGCAGTGATGTGGCTCTTTGGCCGCATAGAGCGGTCAAAGAGCACCGCAGAGCTGGACGCAGCCTTCCGCGATATGTGCCGCCTCCTGGTCTCCAGATCGAAGCCGCTACTGGACCTACAATCGTGTGCTGGAGACGAGTAAGACACTGCGGAGGAGGAGGAAACCGAAGAGGACGATCGGTGGCGGTCCTACCGAGAGAGTACCAAGCCAGGCCGCCACTTCACCACTGTCCGGCAAGCTGTAGAAGCTGAGCTGTGTGGTGACGATGACGAGCCGATCAGCAATACTTGCTTTTCTCCGGCGATGCTCAACCACCTCTGCAGCGTCATCATGCCCCTGGCGCTGCTGTGGATGGCTATGGATCGGGGGAACGCTAGCAACGCATGCGTCGAGAGCTGGTTTCGCACCAGAGTGATTTACGGATCGGGCGCGCCCATGGGTGCCCGGTTGATTCTTCCGATTGGCTGGGTCGGGTCGGCATATTGCACCCTTTTCATGGGCTGCTAGGCGGGCACGGCGAGGGCAATTTCTGAGTTTATGTTCGCTAAGCGTTATTTTTCCTTGTCATGGCAACCAATGTTTAACCAGTAAATATGTTATAAAATGATATGGGACACATGAACATTAAATTTGGCAATGGTTATGAGAACAAGAATTCATTGTAAGTAAGAAATGGTGAGATTATATACTAAGTGCGAAATCATGTTTGCCCAATGTCTTAATATCTGAACCAATATGACAATGTTGACCGAAAAGTGTTGAGTGAGTCCAGGGAGTCTCCAAAGAAGTTAGTGAATCATATCCAATTGCAAGGACTCCTTCTCTGAGTCAATTCAAACTCACAGCTGAATGCCAACTAGGCACAGCGGTACTGAGCAGTCATTAAACTTTCACATCCCTGGTAAGCCCTGCAGCAGTACCATAAGCATGGCGAGAACAGGATTACCAGGCCTTGTGGCCTCCTTTACTTTAATTATGTAAAGGTGAGGTATAAATAACAAATGGCCATTCACATTCATTCAGTGATGAATGTGTAGAATATGTCCTACACAGAGCGTCTCCAACTCTCCAGGAACTAAGATTGGCATCCCTGACCTACAGAAGACTCTGAGTCTGAGAAGATGATATCCTGATCTTCCAGATGTTGCTATGCTCTCATAGGATATAGATAGACAATACCATAACCTTCTCCACTATCTAGTTCTACACCATACACACCAAGAAGAACATTGACTTGACATAATCAAGTTGAGATTATATATATAGGTCATGCCTACCTAGCAAGCCAGTACCTTTATTCTGTGAATACTACACCACTGTAAATAAAAACAAATTTAGATCGCTCACATATTTCATCTTGCTGCAAAAGCACTTAAACTTTGAACAAAACGAACATTCTGTTCTTGTTTTAGAGGGTTAGGTCGGAACAACAAAAGATCGGCCCAAACAAAGTTGAAAACGGCCAAATGAAAATATCTCAGCCGTGTTCAAGATGCATGTTATGCGGTTACTTATAACCATAAACATGGTTAAAGGGAGTGACTGACCAACAGCATCGGCTCACCCGATGCTGATTGGTCAGTCACACCTTTAACCATGTTTATGGTTTACGTAAACCACATAAACATGCATCTTGAACACGGCTCTGAATATAATGCATGCGTCGAGCTCGCCGCACTACTAAACGAGCATGTTATTCATCGTTTCACCATGAAGTTTCACTCAATAATCAGTATTAAAAATACCATGTCAATAATCATGCTATCTGTAAAATGGTTTATTGTTTCCAAGGGGATCATTGTTACTTGCTAGTGTATCTGAATAGTGCCCTGCTTTTTAATTAGTGTATTCAAGGCTACAGAAGAACAGTGTGTCAATTGTTAAAGGGATTATACTGGTTTTGAATTCTTGAGTGACAGCCGAACGGACCTCACTGAAAGTTAAATGGTTGGTATGTTGAATTGCACGTAGTACGTTTTACATATATGTTTATATATGTTACTATAAGTGCAACAAATCTAGACCTAACTGAAGCTGGGTGAATTGTGATTGTACTTAGAATGCAAGCAACTATGATATATCATTGCCCGTTATTTCCACATCAACGTGATTGTTTTCTTTGTTTATTTATCAAGTGGCTACTTTGTGGCAAACTCCTTTGTCGATGCTTCGATTACTTAAATCTCATTGTGTGACTTGGATCTTTTGCGTTTCTGGCTAGTATAGGCATAGAATGATTAAATCTTCATTGACATAGTAATGATAACATCTTCTCTCTTATTTGACACCAACCACGTGCCGCATGGTCTTGGCGACAAATGAACCGCAGACAAGTGAGTGGCACCACCTTCTGAAAATAGGGGAGCGGCATTTTGAAGTAACATTCTTTTTGCATGCATGATGCATCCTCCAATAGCGCAAGCTAAATTTGAAAGTATTTGGGGCACGTGTCCCCCTTGGCGCCTTCCATCATTCCATGCACATTAGACCACGTCAGTTGTTGCGCCATAAGTTAAAAACCTTCGCAATTTCTAACAAACTATACCTGTAGCCTTCTTGGGCAAATTTTCAATTTATTATTTATGATAAAGGAACAGCAATTTCTGGACCAAGCATAGGTACCTTAGGCTTGAAGCCAATTGCTCCGTTTGGTCAGGTATTCTCAAATTTAAGTCGCAAATTTGGTGAAAATTGTGATATGCTTAATCTAAAAGGCCGGGTGGGCGCGGGTTTCAATATTATTAATCTGACTGCACCTAGTCCGGGCATGGGCGTGTTGTTTGTCGGGTTGCACTGGGCTGGGCCGAAGGGTTAAGCGCCCGTAAAACACACTGTTTCGCACTCCAAAGAACTCTCTCATGCCCAACAGGCGCAAGCTCGCATACAGTACAGCATATAATGGCTGACGAATTTACGGAAGAAAGTTTAACTGAGCTGGAAGGCAGAGTCGAAGATTGGCTGAAACTTTATGCACGAGAATTCCCCATGTTCAACCTTAAGCCGAAGTTTCACAATATGGTGCATTACGCAACTCAGATTCGTCTTCATGGTCCGGTGAAACGATTTGCCGCGATCAGATTTGAGGCCAAGCACCAAGAAATGAAAAAGTACATGGCACACTCGAAAAACAGAATCAATCCCACAAAAAGCATGGCAGAGGCACATCAACTGACCAATGCTTTAGTAATGTCACGAAAATGTTTCTTCAAGACAGGAAAATGTGACAAGACGACTGCACGCACGGTTTGCGGACTCAGACTTACGATGGTTGGACGTACAATGCAGGTGATTGCATCGCTGTCAAGGTTGGAAAATATTAACATTTCAGCTAACCAATTGTGTATGCTTTCTCCCCGGCAGTCTGCTCCACATGGATCGCCTAACCCGTGTCACTCGTGAAAAGCTGCTGAATGGTCAGTCACTTGGACGCTCAGACTGGTCGGATATAACAAGAGCCTCTCTCATCTCCCACCAGGCTCCTCGAGATCCAAAGGGACCATTTTTGTTCGGAAAAGTATTTATGTCTCATTCTTGCTGCTTTCAAACCATTTACACTATCGCCAGTTTGCTTACATTTCGTACAGTTTCGTCAGTACAGTTATTTTATTATCATATTGCACTGTTGAGTGCTGAGCTGCCACGTTCATTCGTGAATTTAGAACCGAGGCTAAGTGTATAAAAAGCCATCTTTTATTTCAATATTTGTCGTCATACCGAACGTTCAAACCAGGAAAAGGGTAACCTAAGCCTCGGCTCCAATTTACGGTCTGGTTTCAATAATAAAAATGTCGTTTTTCAAAGCCAAATTAAAATATCACGCCGCTTCGCGGCGTCACATCGGTGACCATTCGTTTCATAACGAAGCCATCGTCATTGTCTTCGGTTTGACAAACACTGAATTGAAATTTGATTATTTGCATTTTTAGCCTCTATCCTATACGAGGCCCACCGCCCATATTTGTAGATTTTATCAGGCGAACCCGAAAAAATCGAGTGCGACGCTAAATAACTTAATACCTACTATGCCATGGAAATCCGCATTAAATATGTTACAAAGGCTTAAATCGACGCACACAAATCGGTACATTTTTTCGTCACTTCAGAGAACTATCGGATGAAGCTCCTGCGAGTTGATATGAAATACATGTTTGTATTACTTATATGTGTATATGTAGGTAGGCAGAGCGAATCCCTCACAAATGTGTTAACCATTAAGGTAGGAATGATGCATTCCTAACTATGTATAATGTGTCTCTAATGTTATAGGGATGATGAATCCCGCGCAAAGGTGGTTCCCGGTAGGGCGGGAAAATATCACCAATCAGAAGCTAAGGTGACTGCTTCATGATGGCTGGTGCCCCCAGTGTATCGCTCCTGATTGCTGTAGAATATTAGCCAATCAAGGATTGGTATCGTTTAATCACCATGCAACCATTATTAGAGTGTTTAATGTTTGGAAAAAGGAAGGAGTCGTGTTTGAAATAGATGGACTGAGTAATGTATGAAAAAGGTTTTTTTACTAGGAATATAACGTATTTATGCTGTAACAGATTGAGGTGAGAGTTTAAGATGGAAGTCATACGCCCTTGTTTCACACCACGCTACCAGAAGAGACAAGAAGAGGACGTTTAACACCTATACGCGTTACGCATGGCTTACATATATGCTACGGAATATCACGTCTTGTGTTCGTTTTTTCAGAATAATTTGTTTTTGTTTTTGCTCAGATATTTTTCCCGAAAAAATAAAAAGGTGTTTTTTGTCCCAAAAATGGATTTTTTAAGCTCAAATATCAAAATGCTTTCCAAATTCTGTGTTAGATGGACATTTGATGATTCATTTCTGAACTTCGGTGGACATTGTCATTCAGTGGACCTAAAAGGTCCACGTAAAAATAACTGAATAATATTGCTCCTCAGTGGACGTCGAGATAGCTCAGCCCATGATCCCGTTAAGGTGGACCCACAATTTGTCCACCTTAAGTACTTTTTGCATTTTAAATAAATAATTTGATGATTCGTAGTTCAGCAATCCTCCGACACGTGGCGCCTGCATCGAAAACAGCTGATCACTGATCTCGCTCGGCGGCGGCCGGCCGGCTGCGCCACGGGAAACGGCGGCTGCGCCGACGGTGGCGCGAAGTCCAGCCAATCAGAGCACGGTCTGCAGCGTTAAACAAAAACAAAACAGTTACGAAACATTGCAAGAATGAGTACAGCTAGCATGATTATGTTTATGGTTGATTATGCTGGAGTGCAGTTCATAGCCAAGGACAACTTGGTAAATTGTTATCTTTTAAACATAAAATGCGTTGCGTTATTGAAGAATGCCTCCTTCACGACGCTGGCATTTGCGCGCACTGCAGTATGGCGCGGGCCGCAGGGTGAGTGACAGGATCTGGATAGTGAGGGAGACAAGATCTTTGAAGATGCCGCGAAATGGACGCAAGGTAAGCTCCAGCTCCTACCTACCAGTAATGTTCAGTGCTCTTCTTCAGTGTCGGATGATGTCAGTTTTTTGTCAGAGACGAGCAGTGAGTATGTTTCAATTTCGTTTTCTTAGTTATACTAAGTTTTGCACTCTTGCCCATCATCCCAAGCTGTGTTGGGTGTATGTGTTCACTGGCGGATCCAGGGGGGGGGGGGGTAATCAGGGGCAAATGCCCCCCCCCCCCCAAAAAAAATGAAAGCGGCGCAAATTTATACATTTAACCTGATGTAGAAGGACCTGGCCATCTACGCAACTTTTACTAAGGAAAGTTTATTTGTAAACGTCTAGCAATGCAAAAGTAAGCAAAAGCCGATGAGTTTGGTTAATTTTGATGAACTTTTTCGGGGTGATACCCCCTCATGGCGCCAAAAAATAAATCCTAGATTCGCTTATGTACGTGTTAACCATTGTCGACGCCATTAGTGCTGTACACAACGACACTTAAAATCCTTAGCCACCTAGGTCAAGGTGGCTAAGGATTTGTCGCTTAGCCATCTTTAGTAGGACCGGGTTTGGTTCCAACCATATTCGTTTTTAGTTCTTACTAAATTTATGAAAGATGCGGCCCATATTTGCTAATTATACTTTGTGATAAACAAAGTAACCATATTGAATGCCTTTCGAGCTTTTTTTTTATCAAAGAATACAGGATAATAAGGGGAACTTGGTAATATCGGCCAGTAGATAATATGGGACACGTCGGTTTTATCTTGAATGGTTCCCCGATGCATGCAAAATATTTTATTTTTTCAAAAAAGGCGATTTTGAATGTTTTCATCTTGGGATCTATACCCCACGGTATCTGCTGATCCGCAAATAAATTTATTATTTAAACTCACTCTTTTTCTCCCATGGCATGTCATTGATATTTTAAGGTTTAATCCTGCACAGCTGGAGTGCAAAGTCATTGTGGTGTTGTTTTGGCCTTCCAAATCCATTTTAGATTTCAATTGTGACCACGCTTGTTGTGTAAAACATGACTGCTGCGTTAATTTCGCTGCACTTTGAAGTACATTCATTTCGTTTCTTTATCGGACACCCGTCCGATATTAACCCGACCTGTACAGTGTACAAAGCAAGCGGTACGGTACCCCATCTTCAAGGATGTAGAGCTTACTGATTCTGTGAAGTAGTTGGATCGTTTTTGATAGCTGTTGTGTCAAGATGCGTTTCACAGGTCCACAGGAACGTTCGCTTTGCGTTGGAATAAACTAAATTAGTTTTTTTGGGTGGTTTAATTATAAACTGGACACCCGTCCAGTATTCCTGCTTGTTGTCCAATAATACCCAAGTAATTTTGTGTCTTTAAAAATCGTTGTGCCTATTTGCAGCTTTGAAACACCTTAATGTTGAGGGAAATAAAGGTAATGGGTTTGCGTTTATTATTTAAAATGTTCAACTTTTCAAATACGTTCAGGCATATTCAAGTTCCAACGGTTTTAAGTTACTATGCCGATAATACCCGAATCTCCCCTATGCGAATTTATTGTTGTTCTGTATATTTCTTCGTACATACTAAAAAATATACCATTTATTAACCCAAATATACCAAATTCGGTCGCTGATTTGAAGAGGTGCAAATTTGAGATGTTATTGGCAGTGAAATGCTCACCATTTTGATAAACAGATTCGGTAATTATCATATTTTTTAGATAAGAAACATAAGAAGAAAAAAAATTATCATCTACTTGCTTTTTTAATAAAAATACAATTCCACAATTCCACTGAACAGAGAAAGGTTTAATTTTCACCTCTACCTCTAACAAAAATGGCCGTCGTTGACAGAACAACAGAACTTGAAGTTACAACAGAACTTAGAAGTAGTTTTGTTGACACTGCGTTGAGAGTAAGGATTTCATATATGGATCCCTTCTGAGAAAAGTATGGCAGCATAAGGGAAAGTGCTGATACAATGTTATTTAAAATGTTACTGAGATACAAGTTTGTTCACAGACTGGATATTTTCTAGACTGCAGAACATAATCAGATTATGTGCTACGTTTTTATTGCCTAGTTTTTTAATAGAACGTAGCTAAATATAGACAGATAAATGTAACTTAGATAATGATAAATATGTTCTGGAATGCAGAACATACCTGGTTTGTGTACCGATCTTGCATCTCAGCTCAAGCTGTGGCAGCCAGCCCCAACCGTCAAATGAGCTAAGGGGACCTGACCTGTGGACGCCAAGACGGGAGTAATTTGAATCTATTGGCACCATTTTACATGTCTGGGGGGTCACCTAGCCTGGGAGACGCACTTGGCTGAAGAGACAGCACTCAGTTGAGGGGGCGGCCGACAGAATATTAGTTGGGGGCAACACCTTGCTGAAGGGCAACATCTTTCTGAGGGAAGGCACCTGGCTGAAGTAGTGACACCTAGCTGAAGGGGCGATACCTAGCTTAAGGGGCGGCATCTTTTGAGGGACGGCACAAGACTTGGGTGGCGTCCGGTCAGTGGCTGCACCTGGGTATGAGATGGCGCCTTGTCAAGGGCGTCACCAAGACGGTGGCGGCATTTCGGGACGTCCATAAAAAGTGGTGTGACTAGTCTGAATG
Organism: Semibalanus balanoides; assembly: GCA_014673585.1. NCBI lineage: Eukaryota > Metazoa > Arthropoda > Thecostraca > Balanomorpha > Balanidae > Semibalanus > Semibalanus balanoides. Next base: position 44,702 of record VOPJ01006074.1, read on the forward strand.
GTGTGTTAAGTGTTGACTCCCCTTACAGACAACTAGCTTTGTATTTGCTTCTCTATATGACATCCTTGCGATGACAGGTAAATCCTGAAATTTGATGTTATTCTTTTACTTGTGTTTAAGTCGCGCACCGACGGGGTTCAGAGCCAACTTTGAACCGACGGGGGGCGGATAACCGCCCCCCAGAGATCTTGAAAACTACGCAACGTAGCGAGAAGCGGAAAACGCCGTGAGGTAGGCCGTGACGAGTACTAGAGAAACTACTCAGACTTTTTTTGATCAAGTCAATATTGAGGTCACCAGAGGTCAAAACAGAGATAGGGCAGAGATTTTGCCACCATCGTGTTTCTCACATCACGGCGCATCGAATCATTTATCGAAGGATCCTAACTAGGTCAAACTAAAAAAATTGACCTGACCTGAGGTCATGTCAAGGTCAAGTCAAATTTTATGTCAATTGATGGAGGTCGACAAGGCAAACAGAATGGCGAAAACCACAGCAATCTACCTCATCTAGAAAATGAGTTATTGTACAAAAAACATATGACCTAGGGGCACATTGGATTTGACCTTAGAGAGGTCACGGAAGAAAAATACAACATGCATTCTTCTGCTTAGCTTTGAAATAGTGATAATGATGAAAACTGACCACATTAAGCCAGGTTTTGTTTGATTGGTGCGCATTTCAGTTTTCTCCCATAGCCTTATAATGGGAGGTCACAAAAATTGACATGACCTCAGGTCAGCAATATCAAAAATCGGAGATATAAAAACTGTAGATACCCGAAGCCTTATTACACACTGTGAGTTTCAAACTTTTTGGTTCACCACTGTGGCTTCGGCAATATGTCAAACTTACGAAAACGTGACTTGAGGTCATTAAATGTGACCTGACGTGATCTTAGAAGTTAGGAAGTAAACAAAAATAATGAAGTGTGCGTAATTACTGCCCAAACAGCTGTGCAAAATTTGGCAACGCTACGCGCCGCCGTTTTCCCGCTAGTCCTAAAAAAACTGTTGGGGAGGGGGGCGGATATCCGCCCCCGTCGGTGCGCGGGTTAAAGTACACTCCCTATGTTTTTCTGCTGTTGACAGATGTCAGGTCAACTAGCTAGAGTGAACTACTCTCAGGCTAGTCTAAGAGTACCTGCTTACTTGTGTAAGGTCAAGTCGATTTCTGCTGTGACTACGTCAGGTCAGCATTTTGACTCATGTATATAGTGTGAATCACGCATTACAGTTGACAGCATGTTTTGAATTGATCTCGCTGATTTCTCTTTGTTGTTGTCTTCCTCAGCCATGCCTCCACCACGTTACAATTGGACGTTTGGTGATACAGAGTTTCTTCTAGACGTCCTTCTAGAACATCAGGTTATCACTTCTCTGGACAGCCTTTAACCCACCACATGCACAGGTTTTTTATGCTGCAGTCCCGAGGGGGCTGGAGGCTTCGGCATAATCACGGAGGTTAGTTTAGAAGTTGCATAAGTGGCAATTCATTAAATACAATGAAATACATCTCTCAGCAAGACCCCAGGGGGGTCATAAATTATTAATGAAAAATCCCCTATCTTATATGGTCCTCTCAGCAGTGATGATTTTCCTATTATCAACATTCATTTTATTCGTTTTGGTATCCCATCGTGGTTGTCTTACAGAAAAATGGTTTTAAATACTGAACAAATATTGTACATATCACATGAATGTTGATATCTGTCAAGTCTGTGCTGGGATCCCAGAAAACGGGTCCTGGGACTCGGGTCTGGGATCTGATCTCTGGGATCTGGATCAATGATACAACTTTGATCATAAATTCACCTCCAAATTTGTTGACATGTATCCACTGGATCATAAATCCGTCTAAAACATTGGTCGACGGATCCGCCGGTATCTGAGATCGCAGGTACCATTTTGCACTGGGATCCATTGGGATCAAACTCCACCATTATACATATATGTATTTTCAAAACACATATTTTGAATAATGGTCAATATTTTACAATTTGTTGTAAATGGAACTAGCATAGGCTTATGCCCTTAGTAAATCTTTTCCAAGACTTACTATTATTATTGCATAATTTATAAGTCGGTTCTGTCGGATCCGAGATCAGATAGGATCTGATAATTTGTTATTGTTTTTTTTATGGGAAATTTAATCGAGGGATGCACTTGGATCCAATATCCACTTTTGTATTTTGTTGTGAGATCCAGTTGGATCATAGATCCAACATTGCATTTTGGCGAAAAATCCTTCTGGATCATAAATCCTTGTTTCAGATCCAGTGTCCTAGCATTTTGAATTTTTGGTGGAAAAAGATACCCTATGATCACTATTTTTTCACTCTTTAAAAAAATCCTGTTAATTTTTCACTCCTTTTTAAAATGTATATCATACTACTTTTCAATGTGATATTGATTTATGAATGTAATGATAGGGATTGATTGATAAATGTAATGATGGAAGAAGTTGAGAAAGACCGTTTATAATTTGCATAGATAATCATTAATTCTGGTGAGCAGGTTATTGGACATTGCTAAATTGGGCATTGCTGAAGCCAAATAATACGTATGGTTTTGGTTAAATTTTCCACTCTTTATGCTCATTTTGTATTAATATTATTCCACTTAGCACCCAAGCACTGTCTGTCAGATCCATGCACATGTTTGGCTCCGTTCATTGTTCATTTTCAAATTGAAACCAACTATATTGACTATATTGACTATATTGACTATATTGACTATGCATGACTATATAGAAGTTTGTCATGTTTTAAAAACCTCAATGAAAAAGTTAATTCTTGGTCCTTCTTTGACAGTGTAATGCAGATAAAGGAGACAATTCGAAAACTGAAGCAAACATACAGACTAAAAACAAGAACAATATGAGTGGAGGAGGTCGACATCAACCACCACATCTGCGAAAACTAAAAGAACTTTTTGGTTCAAGACTATCCATGACAAGAATGCCCGGAATAGGCCTGGACATGGACGATGCTATATGGACGATACATGTTACGTTAAGACAGCATTGATGCAGCCTAAGGCTACAACTCATACAATATAACAGCTGCACAGAACGCTCCTATTTCTTACGTGTTCGTTTTACTTTACGCTTCAAAATGGAAACCTCTCTGTTTAAAATGGCATGCAGAGCAGCTAAACAGCACGAATCAGACCACCATCGGATTTTTGACACGCGCTGCGCAGAAGGAATTAATAAATTGGTGAAGAAAAGGGAATAAATACAAGTAACTGCGCCCACAGTCTTTTGTATTGCGAGCTGCATCCCTCCGGTGGAAGTGTGTTAATAGGTGCAACCAACGCATTGGAAAACAATAAACGCTATTTTTGATCAATTGTTATATATTTTTAAGGGTGCGTTCATTGTGTCGCGAGGGCTGGGAACCACTGATCTAGTGGTAGTAATAAATGCAAGTTTATACGTGTGTTGCGGCTCCCAAGGACACCTACTGATTTTGATCATAACTATGCGTTTGTACTGTCACATAGTGCGGACGCCCGTCAAGAGCGGCGCCACCTTCCGAAAGTACGGGGGGAGGGGAGGTATTTTGAAGTCGATTCTGCCAATGCAACGCCCCAAAGCGTTATGCTAAAAATAATAAAATAGTGTGGGGACGCGTACCCTTTGCCCCCCCCCCCTCCTCCCTTTGGCGCCGCCTTTGACGTCCGTAACGGTCAGAAAACGTATAAGCCCAGCCGTTAGCGTTTATCTGACGCCTGTTCGCGAACACAAGAAAAGTGTAGCAGTAACGGCAGTGTTTATGATATCTATCTGAGCTTCTTTTTACTACGTGACAGCTTTCTGTTAGATTTGTTGTGTTTTGGAATGGCAACTTTTACATACACTACCAGGTGATCGACAAGGCCAACCGGGACGCCAGAGCAGCGGAGCTGGGCGTTCTGGAGCAGCGTGTGCGGTCGGCGAGGCTGCGGCTGCGGACCCGGGCGAGGCTGCAACGCTACGCCACAGAGGTGGACCAGGGAAACCGGACGGTGGCCGCGTACCTGGAGGCCACCAAACACCTCTTCGTCCACCGCTTGCCGGCAGTGTCGGTGCTGGCCAATGACGCGGTAAGGTAACTGTTTTCATCCGGTCTGGTGGCAATGCGAAGTAGGTGGCAGGTTGATAAACAGCAGAACCCACCATACACACACGTCATCCCCCCATTGATGGAAGACATTGATATACGGTCACGAAACTTTGCAACGATAGAGAAAACTATACCCTTCACCTGTCCTGCAAGTTTTGTGCTTCTAATAGTTATAGAACTATTCATAAAAAATGGGACAAAATATAACAAAACATAAAATTTTGTTTTTGGAAAAGCGCCAAAACTGGAGCCATTCAAGCAAAATGAGGTCATTTTCGGAGTCAGCGCGAAAAACTGATCTAGAAACGGTTCAGAAACTCTTGGCCTTAAAAACCACGCAGGTCAGTGTATAATTCGTATATTTTTATCTGCAGCACTTTCAATAATGTAAATATACATAGGATTATTTAGTAGCAGCCATTCTGGAACAGCGCCAATAATGCTATCATACTGTTGCAGGTGGCTGTCGCCTTCAAGGCGCAGGCGGTAGTGGAGGCATCCGCGGCCAGCCCGAGATTGGACGTCCAGGCGGACGCAACGTTTCGGGTTGTGCCGCGGCTGTTCCGTCAGCTGATGGTGGTGTTTGTGGCCACCAACAGCACAATGCTGCCCAGCCACTTTGTCCTAATGACGGTCAAGTCCCGCCACCTCTACGAGGCCGTGCTGGGCCGGATCGAGGCCGTGCTGGGCCGGATCGCCGCCGACCTGCAAGCAGCCAGCCGACCACTGATGACGGACTGGGGGTGGCTCTGAGGGCGGCGCGGCGGCAGGCACCGTCTGGCCAGGCAGCGGAGGAATAAGCGGCTGCTGGTTTCACTATGACCAGGCGGTGCGGCGCGGCGGCAGGCTCCGTCTGGCCAGCAGCAGGAAATCAGCGGCTGCTGGTTTCCACTATGCCAGGCGGTAGCGCGCGGCGGCAGGCACCGTCTGGCCAGTGGCAGGGATCAGCGGCTGCTAGGTTTCACTATGACAGGCGGTGGCGGCGCGGCGGCAGGCACCGTCTGGCCAGCAGCAGGGATCAGCGGCTGCTGGTTCCACTATGACCAGGCGGTGGCGGCGCAGCGGCAGGCACCGTCTGGCCAGCGGCAGGGCTGCTGGTTCCACTATGACCAGGCGGTGGCGGCGCGGCGGCAGGCACCGTCTGGCCAGCAGCAGGAATCAGGCGGCTGCTGGTTCCACTATGACCAGGCGGGTCTGCGAAAGGTATTTAAGCTTCCGGAAACGCAGTGTTATCAGGACACATACGACAGTATGTCGTCCGACGAAGAAGTCAATGAGTTTGTACCGCCTGCGCGCCACAAGGCCGCAAGACTATTTGCGACTGAGAAAGAAGAGCTGGGTGGCCTGGAAGGGAAGCAAGCACAAAACTGGGACTACGAACCTGAAAGCGACGCTCCTGAACAGGAAAAGGCAGCCGACATAGCCTGGAACCTAATCGCCCGCCGCAAGCGAATGCCCGGGGCTTGGCCCGACAAAGTTAAAGGTTCATTGAAGTTGCCGATGTGGCAGGACGACTGATAACCAACGCCGTCGCCGCTGGGGCAGCTATACCAACCGACGTACAAGCCGTGCCTGCCGTTCCCGACGCCATGCCCGCCCCCACCGCCGCAGCTAAGGCCGCAATACCAACCACTGTGCAGCCGTCAGGGGCGGATCCAGAAAATCTTCAAGGGGGGGGGGGTCATCAAGTGCAGTGGTGCCCCTACCTATACCCAAATCTGAAAAACTCGTCGGATTCGTGTCCACTATATTTTGAGGGTGCCCCTATTTTTACCATTTTTTATAAAAAAATAATATGCATTTTTTTTCTCTCAAAACGTTCCTATCCCTATTTTATATATTTGCAATATCAGTTGTACCATATTTTATAATTTAAAGTGCCGGGGATGGTGCTAAATATGATCATTTGTAGAGTCAAGAAGCCGTCGATGGGTGCGTGTTTCTATAGGCTTGCGTAGGGGCCAGGGGCCCTTACCAATAAAATTTAGTATTTTTAACATTAGGCCTATGGCGTTTGAAACGGTAAGAATACATTTAATATCTGCTTAAAGAAGCAGTTGAAGCCCTCCCTACCAATCATTTGCAGAAAATGACGCTACGGCCCCAGACGGATGAACACACGTCATCCCCCCATTGATGGAAGATATTGATCTACGGTCACGAAACTTTGCAACGATAGAGAAGACTATACCCTCCTCCTGTCCTGCAAGTTTTGTGCTTCTGATAGTTATAGAACTATTCATGTAAAATAGGACAAAATATTACAAAACCATTAAAATTTTGTTTTTGGAAAAGAACGCAAAAAACTGGAGCCAATCCAGCCAAAAGGAGTGTCATTTATCGGCATCAGTCAGCCGCCCGGGGGGGGCATGAGGGAAAAAAACAACGAAGAAGGAAAAAACTGAACTCTATCTAAACGGGTATCTATTTCAAGAAACTTATCTTGCACACTTTAAAAATCCAACTAACGCAGAGCAGTAGTAATTAAGTTCGCTACATTGTTTTATCTGCAGCCCACTTTTCAATAAAGGTAAACATACAATAGGATTATTTAGTCTTCAAGCAGCCATCTCTGGGCAACAAGACGCAATATGCTATCGAGCATTACATGTGCAGGGCGTGTCGGTCGCCTTTCAAGAGCGCAAGGCGGAAGTAAGTAGTCGAGGCATCCGCGGCAGACCCGGAGAACTGTGAAAAGTCAGAGCGCGAAAACGCAAGTTTCGAGTGCGGACCGCGGCTGTATCCAGTCAGCTAGATGAGTCTGAGCTCGATTTGTGGCACCGCACAGCCACAATGCCCTGCCCAAAAAGCCAACTTATGTACCTAAAATGACAGCAGCTCAAGTGAATTATTACCTGCCAACTAACTACAGAAAGCCAGTGCCTAGGGCCGGATCGAGGCCGTGCTGGGCCGGATCGCCGCCGACCTGCAGCAGCCAGCCGACCACCTGATAACGGACTGGGAGGTGGCTCTGCAGGCGGCGCGGCGGCAGGCACCGTCTGGCCAGCAGCAGGGATCAGCGGCTGCTGGTTCCACTATGAGCCCAGATCAAATAATAAAAAAGAGGATGGTCGGCGCGCGGCCAGGAACATGAGACAACGTCTGATGCACAGCAGCAGAGAAAATCAGCAGAAGACTGCCACGGTTCCACAATAAATGACACCAGGCGGTGGAAACTGGCGCGGCAGGACAAAGAGCACCGTCAACATTCTGGCCAGCAGCTGAGAAAATCAGCGGCTGCTCGGTGATCCACTTATGGACCAGTGCCTGAGCGGCAAAGAGCAAAAGGCAGGCAGCACCGTCTGGCCAGGGCAGCAAGCGAACATCAGCGACTGCGAAAGTTCCACTATGACCAGGAGGGAAAGAAGGTACTGCGAAAAGGTCATTTTACCGCTTCCAGGAAAACAGACCAGCGTTATCCAGGACACATACCGACAGTTACTGTAACGTCCGCAAAACGCGAAGAAGTCCAATGAGTTAACATGTAACCGATGGTCTCGCGCGACCACCAAAAGAGACCAGCAAGACTATTTGCGAATACGAAAGACACGAAGCATGGGTGGCCTGGAAAAGGGCAGCAAGCAACCAAAACAACTAGGGACATACGAACCCTTGAAAGCGAACGCACCTGACCGAGGAACACCAAGGCAGCCGACAATAGCCTCAGGAACCTAATCGCCCCGCAGCGACATGCCAGGGCTTTCGCCAACCGACAAAAAGGCTTAAAGGAATAGTCACCTTCTCAAATAGCGGGTTATGCATGATATGAGATAAGGGCGCAAGTTGTGCGAGAGCCGGCCCAAAATGCCGAAAGATGCGCTTGTGAACGCTTTACACATTTTCAAACAGAAAACTCATTAAATTATTCAATCCATTCAGTCTAAAAGTAGTCACATGACTACGGGACCGGGTAACCGGTAACATCCAATCAGCTGATTGGCTGATCTTTGGCTGAGGAATGACGCTATGATTATCGAGACTCACAAGATAGGAACGTCAAAAGACTTCCGAGGGAAAATGTTTGCTAAAGTGCTTGGACCCAAACCAAATTAATGATTTCAGTACCCTCCCATTCTTATATATTGCAAAAAAATCTGAATTTGTCAAGGTAAATGCTATGCAAGTGATTTTTTTTTTAATCTTTCTAAAACATAATTTTATTAAACAACGTTCCTGTACAGACCGTAAATGGCCGTAGCGTTCAGCGCTGGCCTGAACGATTCCAGGAACTCGCTAAAATTGTCGATCTAACCCACTCCCCACTCACCGAACCCCAACATAAACGTACACAGGTACGCACTGGCCAGACTAGATTTTGTTGGCTAGCCTGAACCAAGCGAGACGGCAAGCCGCCCTGCTAGACATCGGAGCCAGCACCGGCACGAGACCCCAGGACGAGCCAGCAAGTGCACAAGGAGGTCTAGACCATGAACCATGACCACTTGATGACACATAATCCAGACCGGAATCACAGCACCACACCGAAGCACGGACATAGTGTGTCCACGTGAAGCGCACGATGGTCGGACACTGAGCACTTTCAGTAGTGAAAAAATTAAATAGCGAAACGACGAATACCTAACTTATAAAAGCAAGTACTGTGATGGTATAATCAAAGCGTAATACAAATTGTATTTTCACGGACATCTTCAACAAGTACTAAGAGCACGGTACCCCGCCATGATATTACGACCACCGATCCTCTCACTAAATCAGCCATGACGTTGCGTGTTCTCAGTTCAGCTGATTTCGCATTACGTTTGGGTGAAAAAAAAAAAAATGAATTATCAACAATATATTGACATTTATAATGCTTTTTCCAGCCGTAAAATATAGGCTTTCTATATTGACTTACTTAAGTAATATGATTACTTAATATTTCTTGCTTTCTCTTCATCTTTCTAGGCTTTTTTCCGGCTTTTTTTTAAGATCGTTGAACTATTCCCTTAAAGGTATCACTTGAATGTTGCCGATTGTAAGGCAGTCGACTGATAAACCAACCGCCCGTCGCCGCATAGAGAAGGCAGCCTTTTACACAACCGACGTACAAGCCGTAGCCTGCCGTTTCACCGACGCCATGCCCGCCCCCACCGCCGCAGCTAAAGGCCGCACAATAACCAACCACTGTGGCAGCCGTAGGAGCGGAATCCAGAAAATCTATCAAGGGAGGGGGGGGGGTCATCAAGTGCCAGTGGTGCCACTACCTATACCCGAAAATTGAAAAACTACATACGGATTTCGAATACCCACTAATATTTTGAGGGTGCCACCTAAATTTTTACATTTTTTTGGATTTAAAAATATATGATTTTTTAATCTACCTCTAAAACGTTCCTTCCCTATTCTCATATATTTTCGCAATATCAACGATTGTACCCCTATTTATAATTTAAAGTATCCGCGAGATGAAGTGGCCATAAATCTTCATGATCATTTTATTACAAGGTCAACAAGAGACCGTCATGCAGATCTGTCCGTTTTTCATATAGCGCTTGTGAGAAGGCCAGTGGCCCTACCAATAATTTTCATATATTTTAACATTAAGCCCTACTGGCCCAGCAATCGAATGGGTTAAGCTCCGAATGACATTATGATCTGTAAAGATTAGCTTCATTTGAAGCCCTTCCCTTACCAATCATTTGCAGAGAAAGATGACGCTACGGGCCCCGAGACGGATGACACACACGTCATCCCCCATTGATGGAAGATATTATCTACAGCGTTCACGAAACTTCGCAACGAAGAAGAAGACATATTACCCTCCATCCTGTCCCTTGCAAGTTTTGTTGCCTTCTAGATAGATTATACTAGAAACTATTCATGGGTAACATAGATAGACAAAAGATATTACAAAACACTTTTTTTTTAGATCGGAAAAAAACACGGAACATAAAGAAAAAAAAACAGGAAAAAAAAAAAAAAAAGCGGCAAAAAAAAAAAAAACTTGAGCCAATTCCCACGCAAAAAGAAGTGTCATTTTCAGGACCGGGGTCACCTCAGCAATGACGTGGCGAGAAAAAGTGGAGCAGGAAAAAACTTGAATCTCACGAAGACAGAAAAACGATTGTGTGGCCTTTCGAGAGCTACTGTCCATTGACCTTGTTAAAAATCACGCAGGGGTCAGTGTAATAATTCGTATTTTTTATCTGCAGCACTTCAATTAATGTAAAATACGATAGAAGATTTTTAGTAGCAGCCTTACTGAAACAGCGCAATAACTGCTAGTCATACTGTTTGCAGGTAGCTTGTCGCCTTCAAGGCGACAGGCGGGTAGGGAGGCATCTCCGCGGCCTAGCGCCGCAGATTGACTGGTTCCAGTCGGGTACGCAGCGCAACGATCTTTATCGGGTGGGCCAAGGAGACCTACGGCAAATCGTTGTGCCGCGCTGCTTCCAGTCAGCTGATGGTGTAGTTTGTGGCCACCAACAGCACAACTACTGCCCAGGCCACTTTGTTCCTAATGACGGTTCAAGTCCCGCCACCTCTTACCGAGGCCGTTGCTGGCACAGCACTGCGATGGCCACTCCGTTGGCTGGGCCGGATCGCCGGGCCGAACCTGTGGCAGGCAGCCAGCCGAGCCAACCTGAATGACGGAACTGGGACGTGGGGCTCTGCAGCAAGCACGTCCTGGCCAGCAGCAGTAATCAGCGGCTGCTGGTTTCACTATAGCCCAGGCGGGGCGGCGCGGCAGGCAGGCCACCGTCTGGCCAGCAGCAGAATCAACGCGGCTGCTGGTTCAACTTGCCCAGGCGGTGGCGGCGCGGCGGCAGGCACCGTCTGGCCCAGCAACGCAGGATATCAGCGGTGCTGGTTCCACTTTGGCCAGGCGGTTGTGCCCGGGCGCAGCGGCAGTCACCGTTCTGGCCCACATGCGAGGAAAATCAGCGGCTTGCTTGTTCCACTATCTCGACCAGCGCGGTGTGCGGCGGCGGCGGCAGGCGTCCGGCTCTGCGGCCAGCAGCCAGGAATCAGCGGCTGCGAGTTTCCACTATGCCCAGGCAGGTGGCGGCGGCGGCGCAGCACCGTCCTGGCCAGCAGCAGGAATCAGCGGCTGCTGGTCTCCCTATGCCCAGGCGTGGTGGCGGCCCGCAGCGGCAGGCACCGTCTTTGCCAGCAGTCAGGGAAACAAAGTCGCGGGGGCTGCTGGTTCACTATGACCCACGGCGCCGGTCTTCGTGGCTCGCGCCGCCGAGGTTGGAAGACAGCCGGGCAGGCTCCAGTCTCTTCGGGCCAGGCTAAGCAGCCAGGAAAAATCAGCGGCGCTTCCTGGGCTGCGACACTTGGAGTCTGCCTCCTGGCCTGTGGTTGGGTGAGGGCGTGTTTGGCGGTTTGTTTTCACTAATGACCAGTCGGGCGGGAGTGACACTGGGCGGGTGGGGCGGGGGTGCTGTGCCCGACAGGCTCCGGCAGGCACCGTCTGGCCAGCAGCAGGAATCAGCGGCTGCTGGTTCCACTATGCCCAGGCGGGGCTGCGAAAGGTATTTCCATTTGATGACAACTCAAGTTTCGCACTTGAATGTCATGCTGTATAAATAAATGCTGAAAAGGGAGCGAGGGAAAACGAGAAGGCGACGTAAGCGTTAATACAAAATTATTATCAAGTGCGTCTATAACAGAAAACATTCGCATTTTTGTTAAACAATATTTTTAGGCTTACAGGCACAATTGTAAGAAAATTAGCGTAATCCAGCTTGGATCGTATAAGTGAGCGGTACAAGAGAAGAAGCCAGTTTATCAGATCGAACGTGGTTCGCGATTTACATTTCAAAACATTTAGTACCTTAATAAACTGTTCACGCAGCAGTTGAAAGTGTTCCTTATACGTCAACCTAGTATCCATCATGAGCCCAAGAAAGCGAACAGAATGATCTCCAAAGGTAAGTGCTCTCCGTAGAGCCGTAGAGCCACTCCCGGGGTGGCACTTCCTTCGACGAAGAGAAGGCGATATATCTTCGATACATTCACTCACTGCCCCGGTGGAGCCCAGACACGCAACGCCAAAGACCGAGGTTAGTGATAAGGTGGCCGTAGAGCCACTCCCAGAGAATGCCTTCAGAGACCACAGAAGCAAATGGTCCTTGTCTTTGGCGGCGAAAAAACGAAGTCCATTGGACACTGCCCACGTCTCCAGTCGGGTGACCGTCATCTGCAGCTGTCGCTAGAGGGCCGGTGTTGGCAATTGAGGTGCACCAAGTCGCGATATCATCAACGAAAAGAGATCGGCTAATGGACTGCGGAAGGACATCTACAATGTCGCTCATCATAAGTGTAAAAATGGCTGCTCATTATCCTAAAAATGCCAAATATCTATTGATTTTATCTTCGGAAACTTCCCCCAAAATCAATCTTTTTAAGATCTTAAATACCGTAATAAATATGAGAGAGCAAGGTAAGGACGATACCCAAAGCAGATTGCAAAGCAACATCTTAAGTTTTGATTTTTGTGTGATTGATTGTTCATAAGTACGAGATGTAACTAATTTCGTATTAAAAAAATGTATTGACCATATACAGATAAATGAATGACATTGCTGTATTAATGAGCCAGAACTGGTCAAGAAACATGCCTTTATTATTCATATTAATAAGATTCCAACTTCTTAGGACCAAATATTAACCATTTATGGTGTCAGGTTGTGAAAATGGCTGCTGCTGTCGAACTATACGCGTAAAGTAACACATACTACTTGTGTCGCATGACTTTCGTAAAACTCTTTGGTAACAAGGACCTTTTGTGACCGTATCTTGAGCACGGTCTGCTGCTCCGTACCGACACAAGCTTTCACTACATGTGGAAGATGTGGCTGTACAGTGGCCGGCCGGCAGCGGCCGAGTTGTCCCCACCAGCCAAGCACTTCGAAACGAAACAGGTCATGTTCATGGTGGAAGACGTCGCCTGTCCTGGACGCAACACAACGATGGGACAGATACTTCATGTCGGTGGCTCTGGCGGAGGAATTGTTGGCCGAAAGGATGACTGTGGTTTGCACCATTAACAGGCTCCTGCTGAAGGAGATAGCGGGCGCCCAAAGAAGAACACCAACCTGTTCTGTTTCCGGAACGACGTGACTCTGGTGTCGCAAGTGACCCCCAAGACCGGCAATCTGGTGCTGGCCGGGTCTGCGTGTGTGTTTTGGGGTTTTGGGCGCCTCAACTCCGGGGTTATGCGGCGCCCGTAACAACTATTTTATATTAAGATTCAAGTTGTCATCTTATTCCATTTAAAAGACACGTAGCCCGGACTTTTCTCCGGAGGACGGTGTGTGTGTGTGTGTAAATTTGGCTTCACATATCAAACGGATGGTGACAGATGCTCCTTATTTGGATGTCTCGCATACGTTACCACGCCCGTGTACCAATTGGCTCGGTGGACGGTGACCTCATCCAGCCAGGGGAACCCAGGGGTTCTGGCAATTGTTTTTTGTACGGTTTGGATTCCAAGGTAATGCTGGTGATCGCATTTCCGGCCTCTAGTATAATTACAGTTGAATGGACAATGATCGTTAAATTTTCTTCCCGTTAAATTTAAACACTGGTGAGTACAAGGAAATATCTCATGATTTCATTGGTTGCACCGCCCTCCCCTCTGCACTTCCGGCCACTGTGAATTGAACGGAAAGTCATCACATCCGTATGGAGTAAGCTGTCATAGGTAGTCCTGTTCGTAAGAGATGGCGTTTTTGCCAAAGAACGCGTATGAGCTGACAAGTCGTTGTCTATTGACAAAAGCAAGGACGATTGAGTGGCTCGGGTAAGTCTTATTATTGCCCTATAATTTATATGCATGTATTTAAATGCTATCGCAATGGCGGATCCAGGGGGCAACAGGGCCATGCCCGCCAATACCGTTCAAGGGGGGCTAAACTATGTTTTGGCCCTCCAAACGGGGGGGGGGAAATAATAATTTATCGTAAAAATTGCCTTTGCAGCAGTAAAAATTCAGCTATCCACAGCAAAAAAGGCAAAATTTTCGCGCCGCTTCGCGGCATGACGCAAGTTTCCCAATTGCTTACGCAAATTATCGTAACTAGCATTGTTACTAGTTGTTTGTTACAGTTTGATACATATGTAAACAGTTATGATTAGCATATGTACCATTGAGCGCTGACTGCCACCGGTCATCGTGATTTGCTATCCGAAGAATATGTAAATGAAAAACTACCTTTATTTAAATATTTTTCATCATATCGAGATGTGCAACCACGAATAGAGGCTACCCGAGGCTTGGCTCCGCTCACGTCTGGTTCCAGTATTAAAAACAATTCCACGATCTAAAATTAAAATTTGCACGCCACTTTGCGGCATCACATTAGTGGCCATCGTCATAACGAAGCAATCGCTATCGTCCTCGGTTCGTTGTAACGGTGAATTGAGTTAATAGCATATTAGCTTCTTTTCCTTTATAAGGCCCACCGCCTATTGTATGGGTTTTAACGGGCCAAGACGTAAAAAATAGCGTCACTTCGCGCCGTATAAGTACCTACTAGAACATTAAAAAACACATTACAAATGCTGCAAGGATTGAATAAAACCATAAAAATGAGGTGAATTTTTCCATTACTTTAGCCGATCTCCCACTAAAAATAACAGCGAGAACTCTTCCGCCGCCGTACCTACGCCGGTGGTGGGAGGACGCCTAACGCCCTACCTCCCCCATTGGACGATGGCCTCTCTGCCTGAGGCTAGATGCCTCCCAAGAGGACCCCAGCGAAGCCGACGACGCCTGTTAACCCTCGGCGAGCGTTAACATTCGACCTGGAGCACTCGGCCAGTGCGGACGCCTTACCATCCGCCTCTGCCTCTGCTTCAACTTCAGTGCCGCCGCCGGAGATCAGCCGAGCCGCGCTTGAGACGATTGCTCAGCGTGTTGCTCAGCTCCTCCGCCCAGCACCTCCTGACGTGACTGAAGAACACGTCTCTCCGGACACTCCAGCGCCACCCCAAGTCGCTCGGATTCCGATGGCAGCGCCGGAGCCGCCTCTCATCGCTCCGCCCCTGCTGGCGCCGGACCAGCACCTGCCCGTGGATTGCATCACCTACATCACGGAGCAGCGGCTGATTAACCCGAACTTCTCCAGAAGAGATCAGGGAGAAGCTCGAACGCTGCTCCTCGCCTGCGAGCGGCCGCCTGCTGACCCCAGTGACCTGCGATTCCTGCGAGACCGGCTCAAGTTGTACCTGGTTGTCGCGCATCGCGGTTGGCAGGCGGCGCTCACTGCACTTCCCGACTGGGAACTTGCACAGTTAGGAGTCACGCTGCCACCACCTGCGCCTGTGGTGCAATACAAGCAAGCTGCCCCTGCTGGACCCTATGCTTCCCAGGGGCCTGCTGGGCGCGTCCGTCACCGCAGCAAGAACAAGAAGACGTCTGCCTCGGTCAATCAGGATTGGCCAGGTTCACGCGGGATGGCGGCTGAGGTTGCAGGGGAACTGCGGACAAGCCGGACCCCCTTCGCGCCTGCATTCTTCAACCAGCCGCCGCCTGCACAAGTCCGCCTCCAGGGACCGCCCATCCCTGTGAGCCCAGCTCTCTCACCCCGAGATGAGGCGTCCCCGGCAACGCGTCCTGCGCTGCCTCAGCTGGACCCGGACGATCTAGAGGATGCCCAGGCGGTGGCGGCGCGGCGGCAGGCACCGTCTGGCCAGCAGCAGGAATCAGCGGCTGCTGGTTCCACTATGCCCAGGCGGTGGCGGCGCGGCAGCAGGCACCGTCTGGCCAGCAGCAGGCATCAGCGGCTGCTGGTTTCACTATGACCAGGCGGTGGCGGCTTGGCGGCAGGCACCATCTGGCCAGCAGCAGGAATCAGCGGCTGCTGGTTCCACTATGCACAGGCGGTGGCGGCGCGGCGGCAGGCACCGTCTGGCCAGCAGCAGGAATCAGCGGCTGCTGGTTCCAATATCCCAAGGCGGGGCTGCGAAAGGTATTTAAGCTTCCAGAAACGCAGTGTTATCAGGACACATACGACAGTTTGTCGTCGGACGAAGATGTCAAGGAGTTTGTACCGCCTGCGCGCCACAAGGCCGCAAGACTATTTGCGACTGAGAAAGAAGAGCTGGGTGGCCGGAAGGGCAGCAACCACAAAACTGGGGACTACGAACCTGAAAGCGACGCTCCTGAAAACAGGAAAAGGCAGCCGACATAGCCTGGAACCTAATCGCCGCCGCAGCGAATGCCGGGCTTGCCGCCAAAGTTAAAGCTTCATTGAATGTTGCCGATGTGGCAGACGACTGATAACCAACACCGTCGCCGCTGGGGCAGCTATACCAACCGACGTACAAGCCGTGCCTGCCGTTCCCGACGCCATGCCTGCCCCCACCGCCGCAGCTAAGGCCGCCATACCAACCACTGTGCCAGCCATTCCGGCCGCCGTGCCCGCCATTGACGACAGCAAAAGGGAAGAGGATGAAACTTATCAGACATCAGCGAAGAGGAAGCACTAACCAGAGTATATATATCAATGAGTAGGATCAAGTTTTGCTCAGGAAGGGGCTACGTCACGGCTGGTTCGAAACTAGAACATACTGACCTATGTTACCATATCAATAGTTCTGGTAGCTTTTGAATTTACTTCTGCATAAACTATTTTTTAAACTATATAGTTAGGATATGGTAGCCTCTCGGAAAATATTCCGAGAATATTTCAATTACCAAGTCTTGTGGTTAACTTAGGAATGGAAATAATATTTCACATTAATTAACTCATACATGTTTTTTAGAAACATTGCCATAAATACTATTTATTGATAAAACATAATTAGTCAGCTGTAACACAATTTCATTTATGCGCAAAATTTCGAATCACCTGCGTTCTTCTGGCGTCGTTTAAAAGCGGCACGAACTAACAGCGATTTTTGCAGCAGCCTGGCCTTTGCGGATTCACTAGTGAGTTAGGGTGTTTTGACGTGCAAACAATTTGTTATGATGTTTTCTAATAAAATAAATTAAATAATATTTTTGTAGATAATGTATATGAACTCTACAGGTATTGTCAAGCTTGCGACGTCAAAAACATACTGGCTCACTAGCGGTCCCTGGCAGCATCTGCTGCGAGCAAATTTAGACCATTAAGTTTCGTGGTTTGCGTGCTACGATTGGGTCTGCTTGCGTTATTTCATTTGAAAGAGTATGTTTATTTGTATATCCTAGTTGGATGCATTTAAAAGTCAAATTCCGTTTTCTGCATGTTACGGACACATTGTATATATGTAGGAAAAGAACTTGGATTTATCGTCACGGGCATGGAGGCGGACGGTTCAGCTCAAGCTTGCGCCGTGGCGGCTTCGGCCGGCGGGGTCGCCCCGCGAACGGAACCGCGCCGTAGTATTGTGACGAATTGGAAAGCCTCATTGTAAAATCGGATACCATGCCAGAAATTTATTAAGAGACGAGCTTTCCATTTGAGCAATTAAAAACTATGTTCCTCTATCTTTGATACACCAATAAAAGGGGGTAACTTTCGTGGTCCACTTTGCATTTGGCCTTTCATTGGAGAGCGGGATTCTCCTGCAATGGTGACGTCAAGGCTACGTCACAACTTGAACCCCCCCGGCACTAACAGACCTCAGTGACGACGAGGACCCGAGGTGGTGATCCTGAGCGAAAATGAGGACGAATGTCGACTGCACGTAATGAATGTGTCAATGAAGTTTGTATGTTTGATTGTAGTGTTCATGCTTTAAATGTGTGTTTTTTAATTACATATATAAGGACATAACAATATCGTGTTTGGATAAGTCGGAGGGCGAACGCAGCAATAGAAGACGGCAGAGCTTTAAGCGTTGGATGCAGTCATCAGCCTTAGGGATGATTCAGGACGCAGCACACTTGCCGTTAATTCCCACAGACCAGCATTCGTTAGTTGTCTTTTTCTTGGCCGGCTTTTAGACGAACCGACATTTACGACTAGGCCAGGCGTACCGAGTGTGCCGGGGGACATCAGCGACTGGACTGTATGTTTCCATGGCGAGCGCTGGCCATTGTTACATACTGTGCCGCACATTTCATGGTGTGTCAAACGCGGTCTTAGCGACCGGCGGCCGGCCGCCCGGACGGACGGGACCACCGCCATAGGGAATTCGACCATTTATGTCAAATTTCAGCTGATTGTTTAACTATGAAAATTATCAAATATGTCCTCTGGAATCACAGAGAAAAAACATTGTGAATCCAACCATGCTGTTTTCACGGTTCTATCTTTGAAGCTGTGACCCGCGTTTTTGAGTTATATCCGGCATGTTCCTCCTAGTTTTTCGTGTTAATCCGCTGAAAACTGGTCTCTGAGCGGAACCTAGCCGCATATTCCATTCGATATATCGAAAGGTATTGCGACCGCAGTCGCACCTCCTCCGCCAGTGGCCAGGGCGGTGGCAGTGCCGGGGCAGGTGACGGGAGGTTTCTTTGGAAACATCGCGTCACCTGCCTCGGCGACAGCCATGCGCAGAAGGTGCGGACTAAGCACCTAGTCAACTACGCCATGAAGCTCGGGACCGACGCCCGTATTGAGGTCTCCGGTGACAGTGTTGTCGCTCTTAACACTGTCCGGATGCATAAAGGTGTTCCTACTCAGCATCATCCCCCGCGACGGCCTGTCAGACAAGGCGCTGGAGGCGGTGAGGCTCACCTCATCGATGTATGAGGACCTGGCTTACGAGCTGGGGGTCTCATGCATCGATGTGGAGAGCCTCATCCACTCCCACGCCTCCGAGTCTGACAGCGTCGGCGCGAGGCCCGCTGAGGCCCCGCCACCACCACCACCGCCATCGGCGGGGGCGATGGCGGTGGCGCGGGCGTGCACCATCTGGCCGCCGGGGCCGGGGGGGGGACCACGGGTCTCGGTGGCCCCAAGGACGAAGATGACAGGCTGCTGCAGAGCGAGGGAGAGGGAGAGGGAGAGGGCGACGGCGACGGTGACGGTGACGGTGACGGTGACGGTGACGGTGACGGTGACGGTGACGGTGACGGTGACGGCGACGGCGACGGCGACGGCGACGGCGACGGCGACGGCAACGGCAACGTCGACGGCAACGGCAACGTCGACGGCAACGGCGACGTCGACGGCAACAGCGACGTCCAGATGGGGGCGGCCGCGGCCGCGGGGCAGAGTGTGCTGCACCGGCGCCGGCGCCTACGTCGCGGGGTCCGGACGGTAAGCCTGACCGATGGGCCCCGCCCCCGCCGTCCGAGCCGGATGTTGGCTCTGCCGTCGGGGGCGTTCCTGCCCGACAGCGTCCACCTGTCCCAGATAGCCGGAGCTCATCTGGCGACAGGTGGACTGGGAGCTGCGTCCAACTGAAGCTGTGTACGAATGAATTGAGTTTAAGTGAAATATATTTATATTTATATTTTTCGTCGTTATTGGCATCATTTATATTTTATTGTGTATGTATTTATAGCGCGATTTGCGAAGTATATCCTATATTTTTATTTTTTATTGTAGCTGTACCTACTGTCTAATGTTCGTGCCTTTTTTACTTCACCTGTTAGTGGGGGTGGCCCTGTTGGTGATCGCTTGAATAAATAAATAAATAAAAGTCCCGCCACCTCTACGAGGCCGTGCTGGGCCAGATCGAGGCCGTGCTGGGCCGGATCGAGGCCGTGCTGGGCCGGATCGCCGCCGACCTGCAGCAGCCAGCCGACCACCTGATAACGGACTGGAGGTGCCTGCAGGGCGCGCGGCGGCAGGCCACCGTCGGGCCAGCCAGCAGGGATCAGCGGCTGCTGCGTTCCACTATGACCAGGCGGTGGCGGCGCGGCGGCAGGCACCGTCTGGCCAGCAGCAGGAATCAGTGCCTGCTGGTTCCACTATGACCAGGCGGTGGCGGCGCGGCGGCAGGCACCGTCTGGTCAGCAGCAGGAATCAGCGGCTGCTGGTTCCACTATGACCAGGCGGTGGCGGCGCGGCGGCAGGCACCGTCTGGCCAGCGGCAGGGATCAGCGGCTGCTGGTTCCACTATGCCCAGGCGGGCTGGAAAGTATTTAAGCTTCCGGAAACGCAGTGTTATCAGGACAAATACGACAGTTTGTCGTTCGGACGAAGATTGTCATGGAGTTTGTACCGCCCTGCGCGGCCACAAAGGCCGCAAGGGACTATTTTGCGGACTGAGGAAAGAAGAGGCTGGGTGGCCTGGAAGGGCGCAAGCACAAAAACTGGGATACGAACCTGAAAGCGACGCTCCTGAACAGGAAAAGGGCAGCCGACATAGCTGGAACCTAATCGCCGCCGCAGCGAATGCCGGGCTTGCCGTCAAAAGTTAAAGGTTCATTGAATGTTGCCGATTGTGGCAGACGACTGATAACCAACGCCGTCGCCGCTGGGGCAGCTATACCAACCGACGTACAAGCCTTGCCTGCCGTTCCCGACGCCATGCCCGCCCCCACCGCCACAGCTAAGGCCGCCATACCAACCACTGTGCCAGCCGTGCCTGCCATTCCGGCCGCCGTGCCCGCCTTTGACGACAGCCAAAGGGAGGAGGATGAAACTTATCAGACATTAGCGAAGAGGAGGCACTAACAGACCTCAGTGACGAAGAGGACCCGAGGTGGTGATCCTGAGCGAAAATGAGGACGAATGTCGACTGCCGTATGATGTGTCAATGATTGTATGTTTGATTTGTAGTGTGCATGCTTTAAATGTGTTGTTTTTTAATATACTATTAAAAGGACTAACAATATCGTGGGTTGGATAAGTCGGAGGGCGACATCGCGACCGCCCGGCGACAGCCATGCCCGGCGGCTGGCGCAGAAGTGCGGACTAAGCCACCTAGTCAACTACGCCATGAAGCTCGGGACCGACGCCCGTATTGAGGCCTCCGGTGGCCTTGGTGGCGGTTCCGACCTTCATGGCGAGTGTCACTGGCTGCATTTGGCGGCCGCCATAGTGGTGGGCGCAAAGTTCAAGCCGGCTGGCGTCCTCGTCTCCTTCGGGGCAACGCCCTGCTGCGGCCGGCGGCCGGCAAATCCTGGTGGATGACCCGGCCACCGTGCAGCAGGTCTGCCTGAAATGCAACCGGACAGTGTTGTCGCTCCTAACACTGTCCAGATGCATAAAGGTGTTCCTACTCAGCATCATCCCCCGCGACGGCCTGTCGGACGAGGCGCTGGAGGCGGTGAGGCTCACCTCATCGATATATGAGGACCTGGCTTACGAGCTGGGGGTCTCATACATCGATGTGGAGAGCCTGATCCACTCCCACGCCTTCGAGTCTGACAGCGTCGGCGCGGGGCCCGCTGAGGCCCCGCCACCACCACCATCGGCGGGGGCGCGGGCGCGCACCATCTGGCCGCCGCTGCCGCTGGTCAGCCGGGGCCGGGGGGACCACGGGTCTCGGTGGCCCCAAGGACGAAGATGAAAGGCTGCTGCAGAGCAAGGGAGAGGGAGAGGGCGACGGTGACGGCGACGGCAACGGCGACGTCCAGATGGGAGCGGCCGCGGCCGCGGGGCAGAGTGTGCTGCACCGGCGCCGGCGCCTACGTCGCGGGACCCGGACGGTAAGCCTGACCGATGGGCCCCGCCCCCGCCGTCCGAGCCGGATGTTGGCTCTGCCGTCGGGGACGTTCCTGCCCGACGGCGTCCATCTGTCCCCAGAGGCGCAGTGGGCGAGGCGGATGACCTACATCAGCCTGGAACGGCCTCGAATCGTGTCGAGCGCCACCGCCAGTGACTCCGGAAAGGTAAGAAATTAGCAAGAGCATACACGGGTATCTTGCAATATTTTGTTGCAAGACACGTTCATATAAAATACGAAATAAGATATAATAATAAGATAAGCACGTCCTGTGATTTGTTATTGCAATAACAATCCATAAATTATATATTTGCAGGTGCAGGTGTCGCCCCTTGAGTCGTGAGAGCCGGCGGCACCACTAAATGGATCGGAAATAGGCCCTTCTGATGGAGTGACCAACCAACAGCGTGTCTCCGCTCCGAATTGTTTTTCCTGGTTGTGCGCATGGACCAATCCTTTGATTTAATGATTTACCATACTGTACTGTATGAATGCAGGTCAGCGGTAGCACGTAGGTGGGTAGACGAGGGTTTCGTGATCTGCAGAGTGCTTTGTTTGGCGATTGTGTTTCAGTCATAGCTGCTGTTCTGCCGCTGCCATCTAAGCCAGGTTAGCGGTAGCACGTTAGGTAGGTAGACGATCACTTCTGGCCAACACAGAACGGCAGTAGGGCGATGGCTGGCCTGCAAACTTTTTAAAATATATGTTTTGAGTAGAGTGAAAAATTATGAAATAGCGTGCTATACCTTTGCTAGCTTTGACGCGATGAAAATTTTATTCTAGCATACAGCCCATCCTCCCATTATGAAGATGAATTCCAATAATTGCTTTTAGATTTCAGACTAATTCAGGAAGTAAGTTCAATTACTCCTTTTTATGTAAAAGAGGGACCGGAAAATTAAGCAAGTGAAATCCAAGAAAACCATGGGTTTTGCGCCCCTCTAAGTCAGGGCGCCCCCTCTCTGGGTATGGCGCCCCCCCCCCCCGGGGAGCGGAACCCCCTCCCCACACTTTTTAGAACGTAGCGACGCACCTGGTGATGGAGATTGCATCCGATTGAACGCAGCTTTGAAGTTTGCGAATGGTTTTGTTGTGTCATTGTGCTCCGAATAAATACTCGATGTTTTTCGCAACCATACTTTTTGTCGATTGAAGAGAGGATTTGACAAGTTCCAAAGTAATCGGAACACAGGGTACACGAAACATGCTGATACAAAGTTCACGGAGCGTATACAGAGTACACGAAACACACATCCGCACGTATGGCTTCAAGTATGTTGCGCCGCACGGCTCTAAGCCCTAGCGACGTTCACGACAAGCCCGACTAGTAACGACTGCTGTTCCAGGGNTCAAGACCAGTAAAATGCCCTTACTGGGTCAGAAACCGTCAAACAAGAGGACATATTTTCTTCAGCGCTAGGGCTAGCTCCTAATGTGAAAAAGCATGTGAAGCTTCGTTTAAGTTAATCTGCCCTGTGCGAATGTTGCTCGCAATGCAGCAGTGGCACCACACCATTACACATCCGCACCACCACCCTACCAAATCCGTACCAGCTTTTTATAAATCTGCACCAAGTCCGCACCAGCCAGGACGGGCCTGCACCGACGAGATCTTGACAAATATGCCATGCTTAGCAGTCTGGCCCTGGGTTAGTTTTGAAAGCCTTTCATTGGCACTGAGGGACCTTGGGATGCACCAGTGACCCCTCGCCTGGTTTAAGGGCTCCTCTGTTTTTTTAGCCCATTTACCCAATGCAAATGGTATTTTGGCCAATCTCTGTGGCCCCCTGCGACCCATAAGGAGGGGGGCAATTGCCCCCTTTGCCCCCTGGCTGTGCTACTGTACTTGACACACTATGTTCAAGTGTTAACATAACTATTATCGACATTCGTATGCATTTTTTTAATTAAATGGTGCACTGATATTGCCGGCAGACAATGAACGTTTCGCCCTTTGCACGATCTTCCACAACATATTTCAGAACATTTCTGGATAGTTGTTATGTCGTATTTAAATAAACTAAAGGGGACTGTAAATTCGGTCAATTATAAATGTAAAAAAAAAATATTACTTACATAACTTTGCCAAAAACGTATAAAGTACCCTTCAACGCAAGAACTGAAGTTTACGGCACACAGGTGCTGCTATTTGATACAAAATTCATCTGCGTTATGTCTGGCTTAAGCGCGCAATAATTGTACAATCTGGCAAAGTTAGTTCCTACTTAGGAGTTCAGCCAATATTTCAGATTCTCCTTACGAAAATTTTTAGTGCTTCTATGATACAAAAGTAATAATTATTTGTCAATCCAAATATAGTAAATATTCCTAAATATCTAATATTAATGAAATCGATAGTTGAACGAAATTAAAATAATTAAATATCACGGAAAATATAGTTATATTTTTGTATTAAAACGTTTCGCCCAACCCGTTGTTTAGGGGCCTTTTGAAAAAACGGCCCAGCAGAGGCGCTCCAGGCGTCATGTTTTGGGAGGTCGTTTTCGAATGCGGTGTGCGCGCATACTTCCTTCGTAGTTTTGCGGATGGAATAAAAGCGTCAGAAAACTTAAGTCGATGCTTTGTACATCATACCATAAATTGATCTATACATATTTGGAGCAGAGGCGCACTCAGGTATACATAAAATGGGAGGCGATATTATTCCGTCAATTTAGGCCAACTTCCAAAATTAAGCAGGATGATAAAAGGCGTTCGCACATGGTGCCCCCCACGTTATTTACCGAATGTCCGCTATGCACCCAATTTTTAATTTAAACACAATAACAGCAACTAAGCCCACATGTTGCGTTCCCACGTCCAAACACTAAGGAAAAAGTTACAGTATTTTTTCATCAAAAAATTCTCCCCATTTTTTATTCCCTGAGTGCGGCCTATGATTTTTTCTTTTTTTACTGTGCCTTTTTCACACAATTGAAGAACATGACTTGGAAGCTCAAAAACGTTTTTTGCATGCAAATCGGTCGAATTCACTGGCCACAATGACCTTTCAAAACACCAAAAATTCTCGTTATTTTTGCCCCCTGCCCCCATTTTAGAGCAAAAAAGCAATATTCTGGATCCAAAAGGAAAGATTTCGTCACGGACGAATCGAATGGTGTTTGGTCCATCGAAATCGGGCCGAGCGGTCTCAAGATCTTCTGGGGGGAGGGGGGAATCTGCCACCCCGCAGGTTAACCGTAATTCTGGCCGCCCGCAGAGGAATAGGGTTATTGAACTGTTGTTACTTTCAAATTACCTTTAACTTCTGTGGCTGTCTGTATCAAACCACATCTGCCGCCGAGAAGGCCGCACATCAGACTGCGTCTCACGTTTTTTGATAACCCAGAAGGAAGACCCCGACATGTGGCGGAAAGTCAACGCGAAGCTGTCGGGCAGACCAAACTGGGGGGACTGGAAAGCGCCTCAGGTCAGCTGCTGCTCCCGTGCGGGAGACTTCGTGAAGCACCAGCAGCGGCAGCAGGCGCTGGTTACTCCTCAGTCCAGCACATCGCCGTACACGAAGTTCTTAGTGCGTCCACGTTGCCCGTTTGGCAGAGCAAACTTCAGGTTTGCGGCACGTCCGACGCGCGAGGCTGCCACATACAGGCTGCCCGTGGCAGAACACCGGCTCGTTCAGCAGCACAGCCACTCTCTCGAGTGTCTGTCCCTGTGCCTTGTTGATAGTCATGCAGAAGGCAGGCCGGATCGGAGACTGGCGCCAAAGGGAAGGCGCCTTCCGGCGGACGGAGGGCGATTCTCGGCAGGAACACTAGCCGCCACCTCTGCGGGCCGCAGGCGATGGTGACCTCCATGAGACGGCCACTGACGACGCAACGGACGATGAGACGGGTGCCGCTGCACAGTGCACAGGCCTTCTGAAGGGCTCAGATTCCGTAGCAGCATGACCGTCATGCCCGGCTTGACGGAGAGCTGGTGCGGCGGGAACCCCGGCTCGCAGAGCGTGTTTAGGTACTCTTGGGGTACCGGCAGCTCCTCCGCGTCACCCACCAGGGCGTCAGCGCTGACGAGCTGTGTCGCCTCGCCAGGAAACGCGGCGGTCACCAGATTGTTGGCGTCCACTTCAACGTTCCTGGCCGCCAGCATGGCACGTGACGCGATCCAGGCGGGGTCGTCGTGCACCTCATGCAGGTCACCAAAAACCCACCGGATGACGTGTGCGGGCACAGAGTCCATGCAGAAGTCTGTGGGCAGCTGGATGGAGCCGTCGTCGTGGGTTGGCAGGCGACCTTCGCCTAGTTGCAGCATCCAGTCGGCGAACTGCTGCCGATCGTAAGGGTGCCTGGCCGGCACCTGCCTGGCGAGCCCGCATGTTCTCCACCAGCCTGAAGGTGGCAAAGTGGCGCCAGAGCGAGGAGCACCGCATGCACACGTCCACGATCTGTGGCGGCTGCCGCGCCTGAAACAGATGCAAAAGAGGTCAGTGACACTGTGTTGAGGGACTGCCCCACATGCACGTATTGAACGTCAATATGTAACACTACCGTGTGCATTGGTACACTTTTTTAAGCGGTGTATCACTTAATCACAATTGTTTGAGTAAGCATTAGATATGCTTGTTGTGTACCTGGGGCGGATCCAGAAGGGGGGGGGGCTGCAGAGGGACGCGGCCTCCCCCAGGCGCCCGGGTCGCGAGGCCGGGCATGGTTTTGGCCTCTCGAAAACCTCCCCGGCTTGGGGAAGGCCAAAGCACGGCTCGACCCCGCGACCCGGGTGCCTGGGAAGCCCGCCCCTCTGAGCCCCCTCCCTCCCCCTCCGATCCGCCAGTGTTGTGGTTACCAATGGCTGAACGTAAAAAATTTGACCTCAATCGTCGGTCCATTCATTTGACAAGGAATCACAAATTAGATTGCCAGCTTCGGTTATCTCATTAGACAGTTGTCATGCGATCATCTTTGTCTCTTTTTTAATACTGTGAGAGAGACAATTGCAATACATGAGTGAAGTATTATGATACCAGTGTGAGAGCAGTCATAGTGCAAACCTGCATATAGGTTGACGTGAGAAATAACATGTTCGCCAGGAGAAAATAAAAATGCGTTGGTTTGTATGTATAAAACACCATACACGTGTAACACCCACCTGATGACGGGCAGGATCTGACAGAAGTCTCCGCCGAGCACCACGATCCAAACAGCTGGTCGCTGCGCATGATGTCCCTCAGTGTCCGGTCGAGCGCCTCCAGCAGGTGCCGGTGCGCCATCGGCACCTCGTCCCACACAATGAGTCGCGCGCGACGGATGAACTCGGCCAGTGGGCTCTGTACTGGGACGTTGCAGGTGGACGTGGCGTTCGCGTTGAGAGGCGCCTTAAAGCGCGAGTGAAACGTCCACCCACCGTCCAGAAGCGTGGCGGCGATACCGCTGAACGCCACAGCCAGAGCCACCTGCCGCTCAGCCCGGACAGCCCGCCAGCATGGTGTTCAGGGTGTAGGGTTCTTTCCGGTGTCTCCGGGGGCATCACGAAGACGGCCAGTGGGCGGCGCTCCCGGACGGCAGCCAGCACAGAGTCCACCACGTCCCGCTGTGACGGCAGCAGATGTAGTATGCTCTCACGTGGCAGCTGCCGGTCCCTGCCTCAGGCAGCCAGACACTCCGCTTCTTTGCTTGTTGTTGATTTGTTGATTAGGGCGCCGTAACTACTGAGGTTATGTGGCGCCCATTCCGCTACTTTGCATCGGTTCAGGTAGAATGCATCGGTTCAGGTCTGCCACCCGGGTCATTGTGACTAAACGGCCCGTTACATCAGTGTACTACGTTCACCATGGATCAAGCCGGCAGTCCTCACACTCCCAGGAAAGATTTCACCATGGCATTACATTATATTTGGGATTCCGCAGTTACATACACATACCATACAATGGAGACATGCCTTCCATGCATACTATCATCTCACCTCAGTAGATGCACAAGGTCGCACGTCACTCGTAACTCAACACTATACACTCGCAACCTATCCAAAATACCCTTCCCTTCTAATTAAACGCACCTCTTCCTTACTTTACAATGGGACTGTCCAGTGTGGTATGAAACCAGCGCTCAGCACCGTTAATACATCCTATCCAGAAATAACACTGGAGATATAGAGTCGGGACTTCTGTGACACCTGGGTATCACAGCGTTAATTTTAAGGGGGGGGGGATGATTTAGAAAAGACCGTCCCGCTGTAGCCGCTGTGAGACGACTGCCCCGTTTGCT
This sequence comes from Semibalanus balanoides, assembly GCA_014673585.1. Lineage (NCBI taxonomy): Eukaryota > Metazoa > Arthropoda > Thecostraca > Balanomorpha > Balanidae > Semibalanus > Semibalanus balanoides. The sequence goes on from VOPJ01006074.1 coordinate 72,534, forward strand.
GGACCAGCACCCCCGAGCTGCGCTGCACCCCTTCACTGCCGCAATGCTTTTTGCTGCTCGGGGCCGAGGCCACCTCGAATGATCGAGCCCACCCCGAATTTGTACTTGTACCGTAGGTGAAAATAGCCTTACATAATATTCCCACTCTCAGACGGACGGAACAAAATGTAAATATGCTTCACGTGACAGCTACCGGTCCTCAGCCTCAGGCTGCCCGATACTCCGCTACTTGCATTGTTTCAGGTAGAATGCTCCCGACTGCCACCACGGTCATTTAGACTAAACGGCCCGGTAAATTAATGCACTACGTCCGCCATGGATCAAGCCGACAGTGTTCACACTCCCAGGAATGATTTTATCACACCATTTACATTATATTGGGATCTCACGTTACACACACATATCCATCATACAATTGTAACATACTTTTCATGCCCTCCATTCTCTCACCTTAGCAGTTGTACACGGTCGCACGATTCACCTCCATCTACCCACTCATCCACTCAGCACCTATCCAAAACACCTCTGCCCTTCTAATCAACCGTACCTCTCGCCTAATTATACTTATCGACTATCAGATGTGGGTATGAAATCAGCGCTCTGCACCAGAATCCATCCTACTCCAAAATACACTGGAAATCTGTAGTCGGGACTTCCGTGATACCTGGGTATCACAGCGTTAATTTAGGAGGTGAGACTGATTTAGGAAAGAACGTCCCGCTGAAGCCGCTGTGAGACGACTACCCCGATTGCTCTCCCGATGCCTTCCTGCTGCTCCCCATTGCGCTGAACAAACCGCTTTTTGTGCCGCGGAGCCGAGGCTAACAAGAGATTGAAACGGCCGCTCCCTCCAGCCGAGGCCAACAAACAACTCCGAGCGAACCGGCTATTGCGACTGACCGTTTTGTTTGTTGATTGGGGTTTTAGGGCGCAACAACTGCTTGGTTATTTTGCGCCCATATTTTTTTTTCTCCAGTTATCCGGCTCCCGCCGGTGGTGTATACATCACACACATCAGCACAAACACATGAGACACACAAACATACTAAACACTTACAAACCACACAAAATTAAAAGATGAAAGAAATCAAGTACATTTTCCAAAAAACAGTTCGTTTTGCCATTTTGTGCGGGCCCCGTCTGGCCAAGCTGGGACGTTCCGAAGATAACACCGGCGGCAGAGCAACAGTCCGGAACATCCGGGGAGGTCTGGGGAGTACCGCCCACGGCCGGGAGAGAGCATAGGGGATACCTCTCGGCAGCTCCAGGAACGGCCGCGCCCCCGCCCGCACGCCTCGCTGACCGTGGCAGTGCCCCTTCGCGACCGGCGCGCGACCGTCAGGTTCCGTAAGATGGCGTGCGGATCACTGACCGTACTGTGCCGGATGCTCAGTATAATGTTACCTCATAAAAATAGTCTCGATTTGAAGAGCACCGTATAATTTCGTCTCGACTTGAAGAGCACCGTAAAATAGTCTCGACTTGAAGAGCACCGTATAATTTCGTCTCGACTTGAAGAGCACCGTATAATTTCGTCTCGTAGAAATTAGCCTTACAAAAAATCCCATACGGTGGTAGGAAATGTGTGAGGTACGTTGGATGTTCCCCCCCCATCTAAAGCCTTTGTCCCCAATTCCTATCACACTCGCACGCATTGTTACATCCCCACCCATGCATCACATACAGTACAGTTCGCGTTCCGGACATTCATTACATACATTCCTCCCTCCCCGGCCAATATGGTCCTCCGCTTGCCGCATGTATTCCCCTCCCCTCCGTCCACGCCGGCGGTGGTGTATCCTCTTCCTCCGGCTCCGGTTCACCCGATGACAGTGTCGACCCCCCTCGCACGTCACGGTGCCGGTGACAGCGGTAGGGGCGACGGCGGCGATAGCGGTAATCACGGGTACGGTGACCTTGGTGACTGCGTCTGCGGTAACCTTGGCGAGAGCGTGGGCGGTGATAACCCCGGCGATGGTGGCAGCGGTGGTTTGGCGATGGAGGCAGCTGTAGCGGTAACGTAGTTAGTGGTAGGTTTTAGTGGCCTGCCATCTATCGATGATATCGGCCCAGCGGTAACGTGGCAAGGCGGTGGTAGCGGTAACGGCGGCGGTGGTAGCGGTAACGGCGGCGGTGGTGGGTATGACGCGGCAATGACGTCACCGGCGGTAACCGCGGGCTTGGCAGTAGTGACGGTGATCGTGGCAAGACGGCGGTGGCGGTAACGGCGGCGCTGGCCCGTGATAACGACATCGGTAGTCCTGATGGAGGGCCTATCCTGCGCCGGCAGGAGTGCACGCCGCATTTCGCAACGCACGCCTTCTGCTTCCGGGATGGGGCTGTGGTACCTGTCGTTTGACTGACATAACGGGTTGACACCGCGATTGCGTGGCGTTTGGATCGCTGCAACCGTGGCGGCCGTTGCACAGTTTTGACAGGCTCTGCTGCCTCCCGTAATCCCGGAACATGCGCGGTGCGTGGTGTCGGGTTCCTCTTTGACCTCGCGACCTCTTGTTGAGGTTGGCTGGCCCCCCGATTTCGCCACACCACCGGAGCATTATCTCGAATCTTACGACGGCGCCGGCTGCCGCTATGCTCTCGGAGGCGATCCACCCGATCCAGCTGTGATCCCTCGCTCGCGCCTCTCCGCACCTGCTTCACCAGCTGTCACCTGCCGCTGGCCGCAGCCAGTCTCGCCTTTCTCCATTAGCCGCTTATAGTGCTGCCATCTCCTGTGGGTCACACTTCGTACGCCAGGTCACCTTCTCATCACATTGCACCCTTGACATTTGCCAATTCCGGCTGCACACCCCTCCCCATTCCCCACATTAGCTCACATCATCACCACTGCTACACCAGTTGTGACTGCCAGAATGATAGCCATGGCTATTCTGCGTCATATGGAACCTACACCGTCATGGACCACGCCACTGGCCACATCGTCGCACAGGTGATGCACAAAATACAATAGTATTGTTATTGTTAACACGATTGTGATATTTTAGATTAATAGTCTACGCTAGTTGTTACAGAATGATGTCACTCTCTTCACTCTGCCCTCAGAACAATGTGGCGCGGCAGGAGGTTAATTACTAAAGTCCCCGTGAGGAGGCGGAGGGGTTTGGTGGACTCACAGACATAGTGCTATTGTTTGTTTGTTTTTTTTTTTTGGGGGGGGGGGCGCTTGAAGCCATGAGGGCTATTCAAGCGACTCACAGACATAGACTATTGATGCGAATTATTTGCTTCCAGATTGCGATTGGGTCCATTTGTAACCAAAATCGGGTCAAGCATAGACCGCCATGACAAGTAAAGCCGGCGAGAGCTGCTGGGTGGGCGTTTTCACAAGGGAGGTGTTGGCCTTCTCGACGTTGACGGGGACCGTCGGCAACGCCCATGTGGCGTCGGGCATTGAGGCAAAGCCCTCACTGGACCAAGGGAAGCTGATCGAAGGCTTGGGGCCCGCCTGCAGGGCACGCTTAGCGTATTGAGGCCTCCGGTGGCCTTGGTGGCGGTCCCGATCTTCATGGCGTGAGCGTGCAACTGCTGCATTTGCGGGCAGCCAGAGTCGGTGTGCGCCAGTACAAGCCGGCTGCCGTCATGTCTCTTTCGGGGGCAACGCCCTGCTGCGGCCGGCGGTCGGCAAATCCTGGTGGATGACCCTGCCGCCGTGCAGCAGGTCATCCTGGAGTGCATCCGGACAGTGTTGTCGCTCCTAACAATGTCGCTCCGATGATAAAGGTGTTCCATATGCAGCATCGATCCCCGCGAATCGCTGTCGGACGAGGCGCTGGAGGCGGTGAGCTCCACCTCAGTCGATGATATGAGGGACCTGGGCTTACGAGCTGGGTCTCATTCATCGATGTGGGAGAGGCCTGATCACTCCCACGCCTCCGAGTCTGACAGCGTCCGGCACGGCCTGCTTGAGGCCCCCACCACCCACCACGCCATCGGCGGGCGATGGCTGGGGGGCGCGCGCGCGACTATCTGGGCGGCCGCTGGGTCAGCCGGGGGCCGGGGGGACAACGGACGAGGAGCGATAAAGCTGCTTGCAGAGCGAGGGAGGAGGGAGAGGGCGACGGCGACGTCCAGATGGAGCGGCCGCGGCCGCGCGGGCAGAGTGTGGCTGCAGCGGCGCCTAGGCGTCACGGGGCCCGGGACGGTAAGCGCTCAGCCGATGGGCGCCCGCCGCCGCGCCGTTCCGAGCCGGAGTGTTGGCTCGGTGCCGTCGGGGACGTTGCCTGCCCGGACGCGTGTCGCACTGTCCAAGATTAGCCTGGGAGCTCATCTGGCGACAGGTGGACTGGGATCTGGCGCCCCAACTGAAGCTGTGTACGAATGAATTGAGTTAAAGTGAAGTTGCGTTGGTCACTCTATCAGACAAGTGCAGATCCACGTTGTAACTCAATTCAAAGCATGTCTCGCCTATCGGGACGATAGATGCTTATTTGCGAAACGTGTAAATTTTTTGAGTTGAGTTTTGANGAGGGATGGAGGGAGGGGTAAGCTGGGACCCGAGGGGGCGCTACTCCCCTTACACCGGCCGAAACCGATGCCCCTGCGGGGCCGGCTGCCGTCATGTCTCTTTCGGGGGCAACGCCCTGCTGCGGCCGGCGGTCGGCAAATCCTGGTGGATGACCCTGCCGCCGTGCAGCAGGTCATCCTGGAGTGCATCCGGACAGTGTTGTCGCTCCTAACACATGTCGCTCCGGAGTGCATAAAGGTGTTTCCGACTCAGCATTCATCCCCGCGAAGGCCTGTCGGACGAGGCGCTGGAGGACGGTGAGGCTCACCTCATCGATGTATGAGGACCTGGCTTACGAGCTGGGGGTCTCATACATCGATGTGGAGAGCCTGATTCACTCCCACGCCTCCGAGTCTGACAGCGTCGGCACGGGACAGGCGAGGCGCTGGAGGCGGCGAGGCTCACCTCATCGATATATGAGGACCTGGCATACGAGCTGGGGGTCTCATGCATCGATGTGGAGAGCCTGATCCACTCCCACGCCTCAGAGTCCGACAGCGTCGGCGCAGGGCCCGCTGAGGCCACCGCCACCACCACCACCGCCATCGGCGGGGGCGACGGCGGGGGCGCTGGCGCGCACTATCTGGCCGCCGCTGCCGCTGGTCAGCCGGGGCCGGGGGACCACGGGTCTCGGTGGCCCCAAGGACGAGGACGATAAGCTGCTGCAGAGTTTAAGGGCGAGGGCGAGGGTAGAGGGAGTTATGTGGAGACGGCATAACGTCCAGATGGCGGCGGACGCGGGGCACAGTATTCTGCACCGGCGCCGGCGCCTACGTCACGGGGCCCGGACGGTAAGCCTCACGATGGGGCCCCGCCCCCGCGTCGTGCCGAATGTTGGCTCTGCCGTCGGGGACGTCCTGCCGACGGCGTCCACCTGTCCCCAATAGCCTGGAGCTCAATCTTGTCATGGAGCTTGCTGTGCACAAATATAAACTTTAACACAAAGTAGAATGAACGATTGCCTTTTCAGGATCTTTGAGTCAACAGTAGTGAGGAAAATTGACTGTTAAGATGTAATGTTTCTGAAGGTGATGTTATTGCCATGTCGACAAGCTTTGTTTGCCATTTAACTGGTTAAACCATCCCTTAAATAAATACCAATCAACGTTTGATTATTGGGGTTTCAGGGCGCGTCGACAGCAAAGGTCACATTGCGCCCATACAAATCAACGTTCGTAACGCTTATAATATACAGTCATTAAATGTATATTGGTACGGAAAGTGCATTATGGGAAATTAAATGCGTCGTTCGGTTAATGGGTAGGTACGCAATAGAAACTATTTACTTTTAACTAGCAGCAGGCTTAAATAAAAGCCGCCTTGAATATAAATGCAAGTGAAAAGCAATATATGCTAATACTTTTCTTCGTATGCAAATCATAATATATATAATAATATATTACGACAAACTGCATTGTCCAAGCTGCAAAGATAATGACATGATGATTGTTTTTTATGGGCGCGCCAACAACGAAGGTTATATCGCGCCCGTAACGCAGACTAATTAATTAGCAGAATGGGTATACACAACTTAGTTGTTCTAGCAGAACGCCAAAATAAGAACAGACGTAAATTGGAATACAAGTTAAACACAAAAATATATGCTCGCTGCCGCAAGTAGAGTCATGAGAGATATGTTATTAGGTGTTGTCTCAGTTCCAATATGATAAGATCGTTGAAAAAACATGTAATTGCTCAACATAATCTATCGTGACAGTTTGCCTGGCCATTCCAATATGCGTCCATTATTTCAGGTGCGACTGCCAGAATGATAGCCCTGGCTATTCTGCGTCATACGGAACCTACACCATCATTGATCACGCCACTGGCCACATTGTCGCACAGGTGATACACAAAATACAATAGTATTGTTATTGTTAACACGATTGTGATATTTTATATTTATTGTCTATACTAGTAGTTACAGAATGATATCACTCTCTTCACTCTGCCCTCAGAACAATGTGGCGCGGCAGGAGGTTAATTTCTAAAGTCCCCGTGAGGAGGCGGAGGGGTTTGGTGGACTCACAGACATAGACTATCCCCAGGGACAGCCGAGAAGCCGTCATCCCGAAACATCTCCGTCTCTCCCCCTCCAAGTGAGGACAGTCAATCAGGACATGCTTGACCGCAAAGCACGAGATCCACCATCTGGAGCAAACTGCCTTTCGGCACCGCCAGAGCAGGTAGTCCATTGCGTTAGTTCTTCTCGCTTAGAGGCGCGACCACTGGCTGGGCGCCCGAGGTCGGGAGGTGGGTGGTGGAGCCGGCGGTGGTGGTGGTTGCGTGCGGGTACGTTGGCAGAGGGCGATTGGCCAGCTGGGGTGCGCGGTTGGGGTTCGGCGGGAGGTGGCGTCCTAAGTCCCGAGGGTGGGAGGGGGGGGGGCAAGGGAGGCAGTTGGCGGGCTCCCGGAGGAGAGGACGGCGGCAGCGTGGCCGACCCGGGGGCCCACCACTATGGCGACCGCAGTCGCACCTCCTCCGCCAGTGGCCAGGGCGGTGGCAGTGCCGGGGCAGGTGACGGGAGGTTTCTTTGGAAACATCGCGTCACCTACCGCGAATGAACCTATCGCGTCATTCCGCTACCGCGCGGCTGTGGCATGGAATAGACTGCCGAAAAATGCTACCAGTAGAGCCTCAGTTGCGACTTTCAAACGTGCCATTGGTACGTTGCGACTGTGAAAACTGTCCCAGCACTCTTTGAGTTGTGGAATGCCATTTGCAGGTGTCAGCTAAATGCTGTATATTGCGTTGATTGCCATATTGTATTGCAATTGATTTGCCATATTGTATTGTTTGACGAAGAAGTAAGGAGCCAGAATTAGGGCTCTTTGTGGATGGGGTTTCAGCAAATACATACATACCATACATTCAATCATTACATACATACATACATACATAGCATACATTACATTACATAATACATCAGTACAATACATACATACAAACATACATACATACATCCTGCCTCGGAGCGACAAGCCATGCCCGGCGGCTGGCGCAGAAGGTGCGGACTAAGCACAAAGTCAACTACGCCATGAAGCTCGGGTCCCGACGCCCGTATTGAGGCCTCCGGTGGCCTTGGTGGCGGTCCCGACCTTACATGGCGCGTGTGACTGGCTGCATTTGGCGGCCGCCAGAGTGGTGGGCGCCAGGTTCAAGCCGGCTGCGGTCATAATCTCCTTCGGGGGCAACGCCCTGCTGCGGCCGGCGGCCGGCAAATCCTGGTGGATGACCCGGCCGCCGTGCAGCAGGTCATCCTGAGAGTGCCCTCCGCGACAAGTGTTGGAGAGCTTCCTAACACTGTCCGGAATGCCGAAGGTGAATTACTCCGTAAGCATCATCCCCCAGACCTCGGACCCTGTTGCGGACCGAGGCGCTGGAGGCGGTGAGGCTCACCTCATTTCGAGTATGAGGACCTGGCTTCGAGCTGGGGGCTCATGCATCGATCGTGGAGAGCCTGATCCACTTCCCACGCCTCAGGAGTCTGACAGCGTCGGCGCGGGGCCCGCTAGGCCCCGCCACCACCCACCACCACCGCCATCGGCGGGGGCGCGGGGCGCCGCACTACTCTGGCCGCCGCGGTAGCCGGGGCGGGGGGCGACGCACGGTGTTCTCCGGTGGCCCCACAGGACGCGGACCGGAGTAAGCTGACTGCAGAAGCAGGGGGAGGGCGAGGTGACGGGGGGCGGACGGCGGTGACGAGCAACTGGTGGACGTCCAGATGGGGGCGGCCGCGGCCAGACAGGTCTCGCCTATCGGGACGATAATGCTTATTTGCAACGTGTATTTTTTTTGAAGCTCATTTAACTTAACTATAATCACTTACGGTCAGTTATATAATCACTTACAATCACTTAAACTTAATCACTTACGGATAACGGACCTGGGAATTGGGATGTTCAGGGAACGTCGCCAGGCACTGGGACCATGCTCCCCTACAGCTGAACAAAACCAGTGTACACTATAAAATGCGATTTTGCTGACGACCCACCGGCCACCGGTCAATAATGCATTTTGCTCTCCACTGATATATTTTTTACTTTTTTTTGACAAAAATTGTTTGCTCTCCGGGACCAGGTCCCAAATGAAAAATTCCAACACTAGGCTGCTGTGCACAAATTATAAACTTAACACAGTAGAATGAACGATGTGCCTTTTCAGGAATCTTATGAGGCAACAGTAGTGAGGAAAATTGGACTGTTAAGATGGTAATATGTTTCTGAAGGTTGATGTTATGCAATGTCGACAAGCTTTTATTTACATTTAAACTGTTTAAACCATCCCTTAAATAAATACAAATAAAGTTTGATTATTGGGATTTCAGGGCGCGTCGACAGCAAAGGTCACATTGCGCCCACACAAATCAACGTTCGTAACGCTTATAATATACAAAGTCGTTAAATGTATATTGGTACGGAAAGTGCATTATGGGAAATTAAATGCGTCGTTCGGTAATGGGTAGGTACGCAATAGAAACTAATGACTTAACTAGCAGCAGGCTTAAATAAAGGCCGCCTTGAATATAAATGCAAGTGAAAAGCATGCTAATATTTTGCTGCTAATATTTTTATTCGTATGCAAATAATATATATTACGGCAAACTGCTTTGTCCAAGCTGTAAAGATAAAGACATAACTTAGTTGTTCTGGCAGAACGCCAAAATAAGAACAGAACAGGCGTAAATTGGAACACAAATTAAACAGGCCCGGTTCGGTGGACTCACAGACATAATTTGCTTGCAGGTGACGATTGGTCAATGCACCAAAATCCGGGCCCAAGCATACAGAAACATACACTGGGACTGCACGGACAAGGGAAAAGCCGTGCGAGAGCTGCTGGTGGCGGTTTTCACAAGGGAGGTGTTGGCCTTCTCGACGTTGACGGGGACCGTCGGCAACGCCCATGTGGCGTCGGGCGTTGAGGCAAAGCCCTCACTGGACCAAGGGAAGCTGAACGATGTTATTCGTAAGTACAAACTGGATCGTTGCGATTAGTCTATTGTGCAGGGCTGCGGAGTTGATCAGTCTGCGGGTGATTCCAAATCCGACCCTCCGAGATCGCCTATCTTTGACCCACGCCCGGATGGGCCTTTAAGACAACTTCGACCCGGTGGGAGTCAAAACAAACACCACATGACTGACGACCCTGGCGGGCAAACGCCACGAACCACAACCACCACCACCCAACGCATGGATCGCCAAGGCTCCTCTACCCTGAACGGTAGGTAATTCTACATCACCATCCCGAGCGGAGGTCCAGAAATCCCATTTGGAATCGGATCGAGATTGCTGGCTGGAAACAAACGCAATGCATCACGGAACTGGCGAGTGGTAACGGAAAACCGATGTGAAGAAATTCATCGAGAAAGAGCAAGCAAACATGGCAAACAAACAATGTGAAAAAGACGCGCGGCTTGTTTCGAAGCCGAGAAGATGTGGAAACAAGTATGAGCAAGGAAGCAGAGCACCTGTGGAATAAGAAACGGTACGTCATACTCATACAGCAGTTCTCTAAAGCAATAGCGGTGTTACCGAAAGATCGACTCCGCACAGCGTCGAGGTGACAGCAAGAGACAACCATGTGACGGGGACACGCCGGCGCTATTGGCCAACGAGGCCCTGGGTAGGGTGGCCGGGTCCAGCACCCTGGGTAATACACGGTTCAACTGGGTAAGACAAACCTAACAGAAAAAGCATCGCATGACATATATAGACCATGAGCATATCTAATCCACGGAAAATGCCAAATAATACAACAAGAGTGTCGTGTGGCAAACAATATTCTACAAACCAAATCAGACACGTTGCAAAAACGACCTAAGACAAACTCAGCAACGAAGACGTAACATCAGGAGAGTGGCAAAACAGCTAATGGAAAAGCAGCAAGAAAACGAGTACATCATCACAGAGCTGGCAAGTAAATCAGAGTATTTGTGTAAACATCAGAAAGGAGGAATCACGCCACCAGGCAAATGTGTGCAAACCGAACCCACAGAAGAACTCGGAAGGCAGCGAAACGGAAACGTCACGAAAATGACGAGTAACTTACGGAGAAACAAGCAGGGTAACAAAACATTCACGAACTGGCGAGCAAATCACAGAAAGAAAAAACTCGGACCAGGGGGCACTGCCGCCACCAAGGCCGCTCCATCACATGGAAACAAGCCAACAAAAATACAACTGTGCGGGATCTTCTGGTGGCGGTGTATGGGTGCGAAGTTCTGGCGACGTCCTCAATGACGGGAAGGGCTTCCAACGCGGCGCCCTTAAACATGGCACCGAAAAAGTCGCTGGACAAAGTTAAGTTTGACGACGTGGTGTGTAAGTAGTTTCGGATATAACAGGAACGCCAGCGCATTTACACAAAGTAACCACACAATGGTAACAATATTCTCTATTATTCCGATCGTATGCATTTTTACCGTCAACGCACAGTAACGCAGAATCAGACCGAGTGATTAGAACAGAAGTAGTCGCACAGCACACGACTAATTCGGACGAAAACAGTGAAATATAACCGACCATTTTTTAAACGACTCCAAATGTAATTCAAATACCACTAGTATATACGATATATGATGTAAGGGAACAAGGAGAAGGATATTGTTTGTTTATTGGGGCTTTTGGGCGCGCCGACAACTAAGGTCAATTTGCGCCTATCAAGGAGAAGATAGGCCATGGCCTTGTAGCACGGCTAACCCAGAATCGACCCTCAGCAATTAACATAATTCACTCACTTAATGTCACCTATAATGAACATGAAGTAAATTATAACATATTATTGTAATAAGATAAGAAACGTTTGTTAACTGTCTCCATCCCTCTTTCATAGTTTTGTCATTGGCCCATTCTACTTCGTTGACCAGACTCGGTCAAACAAAAAGTTAAAAATGGGATGTGTACATGTGTGATCTTAATGCATTGAATTTGACTAGGTGAAATGGTTTTATCTTCAGGAAATCGGACCAGGGGGCACTGCCGTGACCACGGCACAGTACCGCTCCATCACATGGAAACATGCCAATAAAAATAAAACTGTGCGGGATCTCCTGGTGGCGGTGTATGGATGCGAAGTTCTGGCGACATCCTCGATGACCGGAAAGGCGTCCAACGCGGCGCCCTTAAACAAGGCACCGAAGAAGCCCCTAGACAAAGTAAAGTTTGACGACGTGATGTGTAAGTAGTTTCGACGTGGTGTGTAAGAGCTATGCCTCTGAGCGAGGTTGTGGGGTTCTTGAACATTGGCAATCGTCATGTGGTTAAAGAGTCAACAGCAATGGATTTTTTTTTTGTCGCAGCATCACTGCCAGCTTCAGCGAAGCTTCTTGTTCAATATTCAGAACACCAAGTCAATTTGTCAGTATCTCAGAAGGTTGACCAAACATGTGTCGAAAGGTACCAAGCAAGTGCATCTCTTGCACAAAAAGTGGCGAAGGCACCTCCCATCAAAGCTCAATACTCCCTGGGTGATGCCACCGTCAATGCATTCGTTGAATGCCCCCAAACCAACATCCAAAATCTGGAGAGAAACTTGGCCAAGATAAAGACAAATGCAACATCAAAGCCCCAGGATCCAGAAAAAAAAACATCGAAACGTAAGACGTTTGAAGAGTAACGTGCTGAAACAAATACAAAAATAAATCACGGGTTAAGAGCATTTCCTCATTCCCAAACAGTCGCCAATAAAGACCGTCACCGAGCTCGATCAGGCAGGGGTCAGTATGCGAAAATACCGCCGTTTGAAGGGGCGCCATCAGCCGTCAGAGATCGTGTCAGCAGTGCTAGAAACACCTTAAACGAACACGCCACCGATTGATTGATGCTGCTGAAGCACCATCATCTAAGTGCCAGTGTGTAGCGGACCAGCGCGTGTAAAAAATCTGTGGACGGAAACAGCCCGCCAAGACACAGCAGTGCGGTGACATTTTCGCTGTCCCTGGTATGCGAGCCAGGAACATAAAGCGTCAAGCACATTGCCCAATAACCAGTCTTCCTGGCGCAGAGACCTATCAACTCGCCCGAGACTCGGGAGCTTGGAAGCGTGTTGAGGCAGAACTCAATCCAGTGATTGACTTGGGGGATCGGCAGGTGCGGGTCGACTACTATCTGTGCGCGGATCTGAAATCCATCCTGTTGTACCTTGGGTACAAGAGTGATAACGGAGAGACGTTTGCATTTACTGCAGCTGTAGCAAGGGAAGGTGGGGTAATTGCTGTGTGGATGGGAAGTGCAAGGTCCGAATCAGGCAGACACAAGATGGTTCTATCTCCCTCCTGTGTAGGTTTGTGACTCGCCGGCGCTACCGCGCGCCAACCAATCAGCGCGCGCCACGGCGTGACCCCGTGACCTCCCCGTCCCAGGTCAGTGCCGCACGGACTGAGCTCGCGCGACGTGGTGTCTGTTCAGTGGTCGTCTGCCCGTACCGGCAATACACCGATAGTGAGCATCTCATCTTTTCGGGGTCAAGACTCGAGCGACTCAGTCATGCCTTACGACCCAGTGATCCAGGCTATAAGCAGCCGACCCTGGTCGACGTAACGCACTGTAAGTTTGTTCTGATAGATATCCTGCATCTGTACCTGCGAGTGACGGACTAGCTATTTATGCGGTGCTGTAACTTCATGGACAAACGACAGCTTGACGAGTTTGTGTGTGAAAATCGCCACCACAAATCGTTCATTTCATCTGCGTGTCTTTCATTTTTTCATCGTGAGTAATCTTTCATCTTTCATTTCATCTTTGAGTACCTGGAGGCGATTCGCAACACCTTCTGTCCAGCACCCAGCACGGCTACCAGAGCGGACACAACACCGAAACTGCACTCAGCGTTATACAAGATCATGTGCTGAGAGCGATGGACGCTGGAGAGGTATCTGTGATAGTACTGTTGGACTTGTCAATGTTTTGACGTGGTGCCGCACCCAGCGGACTTTGGACAAGCTCCGCTGTACGGGAGACGGAATGCTCCTAGCGCTACGCGCAGCAGGTCATTATGCCCAATAGTAGTGCGGCGAATTACCGGCCATCCAAGTGTTAAGTCAAAAACACAAATCGAAGGTTTCCCAGGGCGGAGTCCCTTAGCATATTTTTTACTGTGTTAACAAGATGGGCCTATAACTTGCCAGAATAATGTAAACGTCCGTCGAGGATTGCCTGATGACACACAGCTGCTTGTTATGCGCTAAACAGTGCGACTTGTCATACATTATCCAGCAATTCTAACGTGCTGTCGAGTTCCCGTACGAGCGGTTCTGTAGCAACTGTATGAAACTTAATGCGGCGAAAACGCAGGTACTTGTACTTGGCATCCCCGCTCTGATCCGAAGCCTGCCACCTGTCAAACCGAATGTCATGGCACCGTCGTTCCCGACTCCAGAGTTGTCAGAAACTTGGGAGTCATCATGGTCAGTCATTTGAATTACAAAGCTCACGTAGATAATATTACTGCAAAATGTACCGGCATCCTCATAAGACAGATGCAAGCCAAGCATGTCATCACAAAAAATCCCGTGTCGTGTGACCGGGGTGAAACTAACAGTCAACAAACTTGTTAAAGTCCAACCCTCCAACATCAGCAGTACGTGATTTGTGAAGACCAAGATTGTCTACTAGATAAATTATAAACCACGGACGGATCGAGGATGACAAAACATGTCGCAAAGCGAGGCCGTCGAGGAAGGGGTGGAGCGACCTGGCGGACTCTGTTTACTTCCGGAGAACCAACGATCCAAGATGCTGCACGCAAATTGGAGGACCCGACTCGGGCACGACTCCAAAACATGAGCGAGGAGGAGCGGTTCGCCCTCCTCGCAACAGTCATGTCAGACGAGCCACCTATCAGGTGTAAGTACCTGGGGCGGGCCGGCACTGCCCTACAGGGACCTGCACCACGCCCTGTGGTAGACTGGTGCTGCTGCGGCATGTGTCCCGACATGCCCAGCGACATGGAGAAGCTGTGCTGCTGCGCAACGCTGTGGATCACCGAGGACCCGGAGTTTGTGGAGGTCACCCAGGACACGTTCCATCTCACCCTGGGTGTCCGGTATCATCGGCAGAGGTGGGAGGAGGCAACGAGGACCCGGAGTTTGTGAAGGCCACCCAGGACACGTTCCATCTCACCCTGGGTGTCCGTATCATCGCAAGGTGGACGGAGCAACGAGGACCCGAGTGTAAGCCAGCCCAGGGACCAACGTTCACATCTCCACCCTGGTGTCCGGCATTCATCGGGAGAGGTGGGGGGGGGGGGAGGCAACGAGGACCCGGAGTTTGTGAAGGCCACCCAGGACACGTTCCATCTCACCCTGGGTGTCCGGTATCATCGGGAGAGGTGGGAGGAGGAAACGCCAGACTCCCACTACCTAGAGGGACCCCACCGCCGGTACCAGGCGTACCGGCAGTTGGTCCTCTGGCAGTGGGGGACTCTGGGTCGTGGGAACCGTCGGGCGCTGCCGGCGTGTGCCGTCGCCGCCATTAGGCTCAAATACCCGAGCCGAAGCGGAACCTACACGGGTTTCCGTGAGGTGCCCCTGTGAGATACACACGCAGCACGCGTCAGAAAAGGGGCGGTCATAGACGGTCGCGTCATATAAGACGGTCGGCGCGGAAGGCGACAGTGAAAGCCAAGATCAAACTTCATCAAGACCCAACTTAACCCAGAGACGACTTGTACTTTTAAGAAACGAAAGTTGTGAACTAAGTGATATAACCTATACTATATATATAAGTGATAAAACAGGTGATTTTTTTATTATTATTTCACAGCAACATCGAACATAGCTGAATTAAGTTCTATACATAAATATCTCAGTAACTATTTTCATATTAAAATTACACTATTTTGGGTGAAATCGAAATATACATTTGTGTGGATCTAAAATAGCAGGATTTGGTAACTGTAATTGTTAATGTAATTGTTAAATAAATGTAAAGCGGTAATTGGTAACGAGATAACTGCCGAGGTTTTGTTCAGCTTGAGCTTTATTCGGGTTGACGGTGCGGTCTGCGTTACTGGAACGCGAATACCTATGACATTGTTATACATTTTTTGTTCGGATATACTGTGATTGTAGCGTTCTTCTTAAGCACACGGTTTCCCAGAGATGACCAGGAACGAGAAGCGATTCATAGAGCCATTACATTGTGGAAAAGTAATCATTGAATGAAACTGAACAAGGTTCCATTCCATATTGTATGCAATTGTTATCAACGAAAGGAAATGTTTATGGTGGCGGGCTTCCCCCGTCTACACTATGTCAATTGTTAACTTTACAATGATGTAGGCACCTATCTGATTATTTCCCCAGTGTGGTCAATGTCATATAATGGCTCGAACACTGCAATCGGACTGTAGCTTTTTCTGCATTTTCATCTGAAATAAAATTGAAATGGAATGCACTGTAAAAACCGGTGGCATGGCCACCTCATGAGCTGAATGTCTTGGACAACTGAAGTGAATTGAGTGTCTGCTTTTTGCCTTCTCTTTGCAGACCTGTGGACAGATGCCGCTTCAGGGCTGCTTGCTGGAGCTCTAGGAGCAGCGCAGCAGCAGTTTGAGGACCCAAAAGGTTAAGAGCGCACCATTCGAAGGAGCCTCTCTTCAGAACTTGATGGCTTGTGATCAACCAGTGTAGCCCCAGTTCAGACAAAGACCGCTTGAAAAACGATGACAGCTCCGCTCCGCCGTGTTAAAGACAATAACAACAAGAGTGGGAGGCAAAGAAAAACCTGTCCCTATGAGGAGTTGTTAGGCGACAGGCCTAACGTGGAACCGGTCTGTCTTGCCGCTTTTCTCCCCATGACCAACTCGGAGAACATTGATCCAAACAGCAGCACAGCCGAAATGACTGAAGAATGACCCTCACCCTCAGCTGGTCCCTCATCAAGTGGGCCTCCAGCAAAGAGGCGGGCAAAAGAGAGCCGAAGAACGCGAAGAACGTCGTATATAATATACATTTACACACATATGTAAAGATGCGTTCACATGATACACTATATTAAGCACTGCAACACAACGTCGCCCGTGTCCAGCGCGACCGCGACTGCCGCGCGCCCCGGCGGTACAGGCCAGGTACAGGCGACCCCGCACTAGGATAACACGACTAGGATAAGCGCACGCGCACAGGAGGGACCTAGAGGTCGCAGACATATCATGACACAATCTCCAGATGAACTCGAATATATATATAGAATATATGAACGGAGAACTATTCTATATGTGTGATTAATGGACTCGATCTTAATAGAGACAGAGTGACAGGAGTAGATAACAGATGAATCGACATTCCCTGACTATGATAATCGCACCGTCTCAGTACAGAGAGGAGGATAGGAGGAGGATACTAAGAGCCATACGAGCCACAGGAAGGACGGACAGCACGACCACAGGCCACGACGATGATGTAGTATTTGTTGGGTTGAGTGAATTTTGTGTTGTCATTGTTCTGCTGTGGTCCAGTGACCAGCAGCTTGAGCATAGTGAAAGGGACACTGCCACCTTAACATTATGTTTGGCCTGTACGTTGTACGTACTGCACTGAACTGATTCCAATAAGACGTGCCAATTGTCGTATTAATACATTGCTGTCCTGCGACTGGACAGGGCGAGACTGCCCGCGAGAGGCCGTGTTATTTGAGCCTAGTTGAATGATGGGATGTCTGCCGCGACAAATGCCATGGATCGTGAATCGTTATAACATAGTGGCCATAGCGTCTGGCTCCTGTTATATGGCGCTGCGTCGATACTCCATAACGTATCTTCAGCATACAGTGACAGGCCGTCCGAGTCGGACGGATAATTCACAACCCGTACCGTACATTTTCCCACAGCAGCGCCATCTTCATATCACTTAGGATTTCAGACTTCCCAAGTACGACACAATCCCAATTTATTAGGAAAAAACCGTACCCACTGAGCCAGTGGCTGGGGCAGATGATGGACATAACCAACAGCTGGTCGCTGGACCTGCGGGACAGGAGGAGGATGTGCAGCACCCCTGAGCCAACCCTGGCCGAGATTACGGCAGCAGATCAGTGGACGAGCAGTGGAAAGGTAATCGCTGTCCATGATGAGCGCGTCTTGTTCCAGCGGGCGACGCCACTGAGCTAGAAGAAGGTGTTGTCGCAGACTACACCGCGAATGTTTTAGGCTTGACTGCGACAGATTTTGACGTCATGGTAGCACTGCGACGCTGTCTGCACCATGTGGACGTGGACAGACGGCAAAGTGTTAATGTTTTGAGGTGTTCGTGCCGCGTGTTTTTAAAGCGCAACCTCTGCAAGCACGTATACCGGTTGGGCTGCTTCTGGGGCCTTGTGGAGGTCCCAGAGGCTGCTAAAGCCCTCCCCATTGGACAAAAGCGCAAGATGGGTCGGCCATGCCAGGCCAAGCGAGCGCTGCAGCAGCAGCCAGAGTAGGGGGAATATTGTGCGTACTGTGGCTGTATCACCGATTCGAAAAGGCGGATTTCGCTGTAGGCGTTGGATTTGTGTTTTATTTGTTGTGCGTGTGTGTGGCAGCCTCAGTCTCGATCCCCGCACCCCCTGCCCTCCCCAATCCTCGTGGCTTGTACGAGCGTCCGAGATGTCAACCCAGATATCATGTCCAAGAGGGAATCTGACAATGTTTACATCGTTCTTTATTGTGCTCTTGCCTGTTGTAATGTGCCATGTGATTGCTATGTATTTATCTTGCGCAAACACAACTCGGCCCGCCGGCGGAGACGGGACCGCGCAGACGGCAGCGACACCCGCGACGACAGGTTAGTTGTCGGTAGTTGACTCGTGCATGCGGAGGTTCCGGAGGACCTGGAGGGACCGGAGGATCCGGACGGCCAAGAAAATCCTGCTGACGTCCGTCACCCTGAAGCCGTCGGACGCGGGCGCGCGCGGGGGAGGGGTGGCGCCGGCGGCAGGCGTCGTCCCGTAGCCGTGGCTGATGCGTTCGTCGAGTCGGTAGCGATTCAGAGGCGAATGTTAGATATTGAGGAGGAGTACCGGCCGCAGGAACTGGAGGTGTTCCGCGGAATACTGGACATTGCCGCCGAGTGCGCAGCATTCCTGAGGTGGCGCAGGAACGGGGAGTAGTCCCATGGCGGTGAAAGTGTCGTTTTAGTTTGGTTTAATATGGTATCGATACTACGATGTTATGTTAATTCACGTGCTCATGAAAAAGTTTGTTTTTCATTTTTTGTTTGATGTGTATTCATTTTGGTTTCTGATATATTGATATATTTTTGGTCATATATTGTCTGGAGCAAATTAAAGGCGCATGCTAGTGAGCCGTTCAGTATTGATCGAGTTGTCAAACAGCTGACAACATAATGTGTGCCTTGCAATTGATGTGCATATGGTTCTTTCTTATACTCTTGTCTGTTGTTTATGTGCTATGTGATTGCTGATAATTTCTCTTGCGCAAACACGACTCGGCCCGCCGGTGGAGACGGGACCGCGCAGACGGCCGCGACACCCGCGACGACAGCAAGGTTTGACCCGGCGTTCCGAACCACGTCGCCACCGCACCTCCTCTCGGCAACACCAACGTTCCGGTGCTGCAGCCTGTCTCCCGGCGTTTAAACAGACCCCATCAGAAGTGAGGCTCGGAGCCCCAGCAGCCGGACACAAGCTCCCGCTCGTGCTCAGCGGGTGAGTGCTTGACCCTGAGAAGTCAAGCACTCACCCGCTGGCTCCGATCCCGGCGTGCCGGTGCCAGGCGCCGACGACCATGGAGCACGGTGCCGGACCGGCAAAGCTGGGAAAGCTTACTGTCGTCGCCGAGGCCAATTCTTACCTGGCAGCTATCCGTTGAAATGGTGGTGGCTGCACTCTCTGTGGCTGTCAACCGTCGACCAGACCGGTCAGAGGGGCCGCGAGCTGCTGCTAGGCCGTCGGTGGATGGAGCGCGATTATGCCGACCACATTGTATCCTATACTGCCGGCCTCGGAGGGCATCACCGCGCCCGGTTCAGCTCGCCGGCGGGCCGGTTCTCCGCCGCCAGAGCTGGTCGTCCAGCGGCCACGCCTCATGGATGCGGAGGACCTGGAGGGACCGGATGGACCGGACGGCCAAGAAAATCCTGCCGACGTCCGTCAGCCTGAAGCCGTCGGACGCGGGCGCGCGCGGGGGAGGGGTGGCGCCGGCGGCAGGCGGCAGGCGTCGTCCCGTAGCCGCGGCTGAAGCGTACGGCGAGTCGGTGGCGCTTCAGAGGCGAATGGTAGAGATGGAGGTGGCGCCGGCGGCAGGCGTCGTCCCGTAGCCGCGGCTGAAGCGTACGGCGAGTCGGTGGCGCTTCAGAGGCGAATGGTAGAGATTGAGGAGGAGTACCGGCCGCAGGAACTGGAGGTGTTCCGCGGGATAAGGGACATTGCCGTCGAGTGCGCAGCGTACCCGAGGTGGCGCAGGAACGGCGAGCAGTCCCATGGCGGTGAAAGTGTCGTTTTAGTTTGGTTTAATATGGTATCGATACTACGTTTGCTATGTTAATTCACGTGTTCATGAAAAAGTGTGATTTTATGTTGATGTATTTTCATTTTAGTTTATGTTGTATTGATATATTTTTGCCACCGTCACCACCTCTCAGCAACACCAACGTTCCGGTGCTGCAGCCTGTCTCCCGGCTTTTAAACAGACCCCATCGAAAGTGAGGCTCGGAGCCCCAGCAGCCGGACACGAGCTTCCGCCGCTGACAAGGAAAGCGGCAGACGCCGCGAAAGACCAGACGGCTTTCATCCCCGTGGCCAGCACGCTGCTGGAGAACGAGCCGGCGCCTTCCACCGCTCTCGGCTACGCCGGGAAAGTAGCTCAGATCGTCGCGCACAGGACCTACTTTCCCCCGGATAAATGTAATGAGGATGTGCTCAATGAGCTAAATTAGTTGGATACAGAGGTCGCCCGTTTTCTGCAGCCCGGCCTCTCCAGCTAGCCGCAGGAGCTGCAGCCCGGTCTCTCCAGCCAGCCGCAGGAGCTGCAGCCCGGCCTCTCCAGCCAGACGCAGGAGCTGCAGCCCGGCCTCTCCAGCCAGCCGCAGGAGCTGCAGCCCGGCCTCTCCAGCCAGCCGCAGGAGCTGCAGCCCGGCCTCTCCAGCCCACCGCAGGAGCTGCAGCCCGGCCGCTCCTGCCCGCCGCAGGAGCTGCAGTCCGGCCTCCAGCCCACATCAGGAGCTGCAGCCCGGCCGCTCCAGCCCGCCGCAGGAGCTGCAGCCCGGCCTCTCCAACCCACCGCAGGAGCTGCAGCCCGGCCTCTCCAGCCAGCCGCAGCAGCCCGGCCTCTCCAGCCCGCCGCAGGAGCTGCAGCCCTGCCTTTGCCTGAAGAGCCAGTCGCACCGGTGGCTCCACCTGCACCGTCAAAATCACCAAGCCGTAGCACGGTCTATAAACGTAAGACAAGCCAGCAGGACGCCACAAGACCGACCAAGCAGCGGCTGTGCCGCAGGTGCGGCACAGCCGACGCGGGACCACCCGCCCACTTGCGGAGGAGCGGATACAAGTGGTGTGCCGCAGATCCGGCAAGACCAACACTGGATATGTGGGGGCAGCGCGTGTCGGCAGCCTTTGCGGAAAAGGTGCGACAGAGGCGGCCAGCACCACCGACGACCGCAGGGCCATCGACGGCGCCGACGACGACAGAGGCACAGTCCACCGCACCACCGACCTCGCCCGCCGTCTGCAACACAGTGCACGGCAACCTGTGGCCTGCCATCCCCAGGTAACCCGACGAGTAGGGAGAAGTGGGCATGAACGCCACGGGCGTAGTGAAGTAATTGTGTTCTTGTATATATGTTCACAGTTAGTTATGAGAAATCCCGTTAGTATGCATACTAACTAGTTAGTTTTGCAAAACTACTGTGTCGCAGTTTAGTTGCATACTAACTAGTTAGTTTTACAAACTAGACTGACGGCCAGCAGAGGCCAATGATTTCCAATGGCAGAGGCATTTCCGTCTGGAGCATCCCTTTTCTTGAGACCCTTGCCCTGTGTGTGGGGTTAAGGCAGATTTTTGTGCCCTTAAGCCTATTACTGTCGGGGGGGGGCGAATCGGCCCCTTGAGGTTTTTGCGTACAGTTCATTCCAATAACTCAACCCAGAACTTTCAAACTTGCTGAATTTTCTAACATTTCATTGCGCATCGAATGGTGCCCTTTTTTTTCTAATTAAAGCCATTAGGAGGGGTCGCAAGACCGTTTTTAGGGGGGGGGGCGTGTTCGGCCGTTTTGACATAAAAATTTTGCATGGTTAGGCACTCGTGGAGAGTTTGTATATTGAAGGAACTTGTTAGCAAACTAACATTTGTCGGATAGAGAATTGATTGTTCTTTCAATGGCTATCTCCGAAATTTCAATAATTTTTGAATTTTTGAAAACTCGAAAATTTTTTGAAAAAACTTTTTTGTTTTACAGAATGATAGCAAGTTTTTTGTTTTCAGACGATAAAAAAAAACGGATTATATGTGAGAGAAAACATGCCAATTAATAAGTGTTGAAAGTTTAGGGTGATATCTAAATATTTGATGACCTGATGTCAGGTCAAATGCTAACCTTCGACATAATACTGGTGGAAAAATGAAAAAACAATGGTTTAACGCAATACAGCAATACATTATTTCAGTATCATGTCATCTTCAGGCCTTCTTGATAAAGAGGATGACAATTTTTAGTGAGTGAACCTTTTGAAAGGTCATTCAAGGTCAAAACACTTTTATCAAATAACTCGTGACACGAACAATATAGAGACTCGTAATGATCTCAAAACGTTTGTCTTGTCAATACGCATCTTTTGATATGCAAAGTTTTTTTGGGGAACCTAACTTAAATAAATTTTTCACCTTGACTTGACCGGGGTCAAACTCTTCGATTTTGATATATATGGTAGATTCGAACCGCATGACGGAGAAACACAATGGTATCAAAATAAGTGCTCTAATGTCTTTATATAAAAAGTTTAATTAACGAACAAAACTTTTGCTAAAAAAACATGTTTTTTAACATTTATTGACCTCTACAGCCTAAACCGTTGACCTGAAGGTTCATTTCTGATGGGCAATACATGCGAAGACAATTTACTGCTCGTCCAAGTCCTTTTTTCGGATTCCTCATAATCTGCATAGTTTCCGAGATAATGAAATGTTTCCTGAAAATATCATGTTTGAAAATGTGTATTTTGATGACGTTATTTGACCTTGAAGATAGTAACCCAAGGTCACCAAAGTTTTACAAAATAGAGTTCATTGATGACCCTAACTACATACTAAGTTTCATGTTCGTAGCTCTTATGGCAGCCGACTCTGAAGGGGGGGCCGAATGAACGACCCCCCCGCCCCGACAGATTCGTAATACTTTTTCATCCGCTCAAAGGAATAGGTTAGACTGGTGAGATTGGCTGTGAATGTGCTAATTTTGACGATGAAGGCTATCATTAACATTTTTTGTGTTTGTTTTCATATTGTTGCGGTCAAATTTCCAATTTCCGCTTGGAGTGTATCATGGATGACATCCCAATTCCCATTAGATTGCATCTGCGCCATTATTTTGCCGCCATCCTCAATTAAGCCCTCAATTAATCCCCAATAAAGCCCCAATCATCATTATCCAATCGTGAATCATGATTCATTTCTTTTTGGAACCTGAGCCCGACTGTTGACTGATTCAATCCATGAACAAAGTTCTGACAAGACTGACATCTGACTTCTATAAATTATAATTGAATAAGAATCCTAAAACAAACATTTAAATCATTCATGACTTAGTCATAACTCATGTCTTTTGAATCATGTTTGGCTCAATATATATTTTTAAGACTGATGCTGCCAGTTTCGCCAGATTCGTTTTATCCAGTTAACTTGACAGACAGAGTCAGGCTGCCTGTAGGGCGTAGGCAGTAGGCGCTGTGTGCGCTGACCCGGTGTGGCGTGTGCGCCGACCCGGACCGCCGTGCAGCGTGACTCGCCCAGTCGCCAGAGGCCACTGGCCAGAGTAAAGAGTTCACAGTTCAGTAGAGCCTACTCAATCGCCATGTTGATGTGCTTACAATGTTTTTAGTGTATATGTCCTAACATTTGTTTTTTCTGCATTATGGTTTTCAGACTCATCACTGCATCACATCATCATCATCTCATCCATACGTCGAGACTGATCTACGTCGAGTGTCCACAGACCCAGCCCAGCGTGCAGCCAGAACGCCCGCCAGCGAACCAGCCTGGCAGCCTGCCGCACGTCACCAACCCCGCTAGCGGCCAGCCTGCGCCAGTCACCACCGCTAGCGGCCCAGCTGCAGCCTCGCGACGTCACACCGCTATACATCACCCCTCCTCGAACGCGCCCCCGGGCCGCCCAGCGCCAGCCTGCCGCCAGTCCACCACCGCCAGCGGCCAGCTGCGCCAGTCACCACCGCAGCGGCCAGCCTGGCCCGCCAGTCACCACGCTAGCGGCAGCCTGCCGCCAGTCCACCAAAACCGCTAGCGGCAAGCCTGCCAGCCTGCCGCCAGTCACCACCGCTAGCGGCCAGCCTGCCGCCAGTCACCACCGCTAGCGGCCAGCCTGCCAGCCTGCCGCCAGTCACCACCGCTAGCGGCCAGCCTGCCGCCAGTCACCACCGCTAGCGGCCAGCCACCCCTGCCAGCCAGTCACCACCGCTAGCGGCCAGCCACCCCTGCCAGCCAGTCACCACCGCTAGCGGCCAGCCACCCCTGCCAGCCAGTGCCACCCACTGAGTCTGAGACGCTGCGACTGCGATGGTGAGTGTTCACTTTTCGGACTTTGGAGTTCGGTCATCGCGATCGCCTCAGTGTACTGTGTAGTGTGTACTGTGTCGGCCAGTTAGTTTGCAAACTAACTAGTTTATATGTGAAATCGACGATGTATTTGGCGTTGCAATACCTATCCACTGGCAAATTGGTTTTGATCGATGCTCTGTCAAACTTATATCGCTTAGCTTATTCCACGTCCGGTTAGGGCATCCCGATTCGAATCGCTGCTTCAGCATTGGATGGCCTGCGACCCGTGGCAGCGGTCGCACTCAAGGTCAGGTCAAGGTGACGGGCTGCATTGAACGGGGTGAACCATGAAAAAGGCATGCCAGGTACCTTAAACGTTCAACTCTTAATGCTGTCGGCCAATAACAAATGGTCCATCAGACTGTAGGGATCAGGGGACCGTACAGTATGCACTGCAACCCTGCCAGCTGCCCCTGGCCAGTGCCACCGCTAGCGGCCAGCCACTCCTGCCAGCCAGTGCCACCCCTGGTATATGATTGTATGTGTGTGTGTTTTTTTTTTTAAATAAATACAATATAGAAATACAATTTGCCGTTACTTTTTTGATAAATTCGATGCATCCATTACTTTCATCTCTTTAGTTGGTGAACCACTCAGAGCCTTTGTTTGTTTATTGGGGCTTTAGGGCGCGTCGACTGAACCACTCAGAGCCAGCGTTGGAGTTTTAGCCGCTTTCTGGTCCGGTATTTTGCTTTCTTCAGTAAGTTCAACCCGCGTCGACCTCAGCCTTTTCGGGTGGCAGCTAAGCCGGGTTTCATGATGCTGGCTGCATTCCCCAGTGGAGGTGAACAGAACTTTGTGCACAAATAAGTTATATTCTGGACTCTGAACAGTGGCGCTATTTAAAATCCGCCAAGACTGGACGTGAAATTCAGGGACAGGAGAAAGAAAAGAGCTGAACGCTCAGAAGCTCATAAGAGAGCACATTACTCCTAAGATCAACACGGAAAATGTAGACCTGGTGAGTCATCTCCTGGGAGGAAGACGTCATGGAACCCGTCCATGACACATAAGTTGACAATGTATACAATCTCAGGGACGGCGTCGACGAAGAGGAGATAGGAATCACCGCGTTGCGAGTGCTGCGCCACCGGATACTCGTGCTGAAGAAGTCCATTCTGCAGTCCGAAGTTTGAAGACCTTGATCGTTCTCCAGGCACCGTACCGGGTCAGCAATGGCAACATAAAACCACTCTAAGAAAGGTGACGGCCAGGGCACCTCAGTAATAGGGACAGACCTATTGGCGTTAGTGGCCGACGTAAGAGAGCGGCCGTGTGTAAATCGAGACGAACTGGTGCGGGGTGGGGGAGGTGTACGGCGACAGACGGGTAGGGGAAAATATGACCAAGCAGGAGGCGAGACGAGAGGGGCCGAGTTACAAGGATAGTTCACCTGAAAAAACGAGAAAAAGTTCAGAATGATGAAGCGAAGACAAGAAATTAAGTATCTATACTAGTATAGTTCAAAGAAACCTATATTTACGCGAAAAGTCAAAATTAAAATGTAATTATTTGGTGATTAAATTCATATTTTTCCTCAAGTAATGCGAAATCAGCTGGCTGAGAGGCCAGCGCACGTATTGTTTTAGTAAAGGGATCGTGTCGTATATACATGGTGGTACTTGCCCAAGGTACTTGTTGAAGATGCCGGAAATAAACCTTTGAAAACGGCAATCAAGTACTTGCTTTAAAGTAGGTATGTGCGTCACTATTAGATTTAACTAATGAAAGTGTAGTGTCCGCCATCGTCGCTCACCTGTCCGTGCTCTGGGGCGGCTGTCCTGGGATTATGTGTCACAAGGTCATGCCGGGCGGCTAAGCCGCGGGCGGCCAATCAAACAGCGCACGCGCGTACTGGTGCGAGGTGGGGTTCGGTGAGTGGGGAGGGGACAGATCAACCATTTGTACGCGAGCCTGGAACGTTCAGGCCAGCGCTGAACGCTACCATAGCTACAGAACGTTTGTTTAGAAAATGTTTTTATAGAAGATTTATACATCAAAATCACTATGCATAGCATTACCTGACAAAGTTCATCTCTTGCAGTAAAAGATGAGGTATCGAAACAGTATGGTTTTGTCCAGCACTTACACTTTCCAAGTTTACCGCTCATCTGCTGCCGTATTACTCATAGCGTCAGTCTCAGCCAAAATCAGCCAATAGCGATTGGAGTTACCGGTTATACCGGTCCCGACTTTTTAGGACTGAATAATTAAATAATTAGAGGTTTCTTGAAAATGTGGAAAGCGCACAAGTCATTTTCGAGCATGCGCAACAACTTTGGCTATCTTCAACTAAAACCTAATGTTAAAGGTGAACTATTCCTTTAAGGCGGCAGTTCGTGGTGTGAACCCGACAGCGACGGGCGGGCTCACGGACCACGGTGCCGCAAATAATTCCTCGGTGACTGCAACAGACAGGCGGAGCGCAGATCGACGCAGAGCGAGCGACGGACTATGTCAGGTAGGTGCGACGTTATGTCGGCCGTACATTCAGTGGTTTTCAGTCCTATGCCTGCACAATGGGGCCGAGTGTTGTAACCAATTCGGCCATGCCTGAACCATGGGCCTATGCCTACACCATGGACGCGAGTGTTGTAACCAATTCGGTTAAGCCATGCCTGAACAATGGAACCGAGTGTTGGAACCAATTCGGTTAAAGGGACTGTCCCACCTTTTCAAAAGTTCTCAAATGTATGCAGCATGTGGTGCTAAGTATTCAGTAATTGCTGCCGAACACGATTATGACATTTGTTTCTCACTAACAGTGCTTATTTTCATAAAAATACGTTTTAATATTTGGCTGTGTTCATATGAAGGATTTTTTGGAAATAGAAGAAAACCTTCCAGCTGCTATATGTATGATAGTGGTATAGCTTAATGTACAGCCAAATGTAAGCACAAGTCGACTTTCACAACATTGTAAAGAGAGATGACGACAATCGATTAAGCACCCTAATGCTAATACACTATAGGGTTTTGTTGGAGATGTCACAACAACTCAAATTTCTTTGTGAATTCGACCTCGGGGTTGTTTTTAACTTTACCAACATAAGTTGCAATGCCAAGCACGGAAAATGGCTATCTCAACTCAAATATAATGTTAAGGTTGGACAGTCCCTTAAAGCCATGCCTGAACCATGGAACCGAATGTTGTAACCAATTCGGTTAAGGCATGCCTGAACATGGAACCGAGTGTTGTAAGCAACACTGCGGAAAGCGTCGTGCGGCGGTTTCGGGAGGGGGCGGACATTGGTGACCGGGGGCCGGGGAACGGACGGCCGATTTACCGCCAATAACCGCTCGGCCGCGCTGCGAACAGAAGGGGTATCAGCGGCCATCACACGTGAAGTGAGGGGCGGGTTCACACGGGGTCCGTTCCATACTCCACCCTTAGATGGCTTTTGCGTCAACGCCTTGAGCGCACGGGAAAAATCGAATGGGGCCGTGCGGCTGATTTTGGATTTGTCCCAGCCGGCGGGCAGTGCTGTCAACGATGGCATTGACCCCGACCAATTCCGCGTTACGTACACCACTATCGACGAAGCCACACGTTTAATATACGCAGTTGGCGGCGCAGGGGCGCTCCTTTTCAAAGCTGACGTCCAGAACGCTTTCATACTCATCCCGGTCCGGCCTGACCAGTGGCGGCTCCTAGGCTTCTGCTGGTTGGGTGCATTCTACTTCCAGGTCTGCTTACCATTTGGCGGCCGGAGCAGCCCGATAATTTCCAACGACTTCGCAGGATGTCTCCAACAGCTGTTCCAGGCGGACGCTGAGAACGTCTTTGTCCGGCACTATCTGGATGACTTTTTTCGGGGTGGGTCCCAGGGGGTCCCCAAGCGTCGCCGCAGCATACACTACCATGCACAACATATGCCGGGAGGTGGGCGTGCCCCTGGCGGCCGAAAAGTGCTCCCCGCCGGCGTCACGAATGGAGCTCCTGGGCGTGGTGTTAATACCACGCGAATGACGAATTAAGCCTCCCCGAATCCAAAAAATGGTCGCCCCTGCAGAATGGAGTATCTGCAAGGTCACCAAAATATTGGAATTTTTATGTGTCCGGGAAACAATAATGATTTTTCCTGATCAATGCTGATAACTTTAAATGTTTTATCCGCAGGCCCTACAACATGCTTAAAACATTAAATTTACAGTGGCGGCCTGGCGAAACTGCCATCTTGCGTCAAAAACGTACTACGCTTTCCAGGTGGTGTGAACGTCAAAAGGCTACCAACTTTTAAGATCACTCGTGCATGGCCTTTCAAATAGAGAATGTTTATTTCTCATATAGATTCTAAAAAATACAATCAAAAATGCTCTGTTTTGCCTTTTCATTTTTTTTGTTTCATTTGGTCGCAAAATAATTTGTGCATGTAAAAATGCCTTATTTTATTTAGTAGCCTAAACAAGTTTTCGCTTTTCCTGATAGCTCCTTCACATTAATGCAGCCAAAAAGTGGAACCAAATGAATATGCATCTTAGTTTTTACTTTGACCACATGTTTGTTTTATGTCGAAAAACTATAAGCATTCCACAAATCGAGCTCAAAATAAATTATCTATCTCTTAAGCATTAGCGAAAGTCAGCTACTCATAGCCTGTGACGTACACCAAACTCAAGTAGCGGTAAAACGCTCTTCTTGCTTCTTTCTTGCCCTATTGCTAAGAAAGAAGGGAGTGTTATGAAAAATATTATTATTTAAGAACCTAAGAAATATTTTCCTCTTTCGTTTGGTGTACTGTTTTCTCACAACGTGCATATACTCCATTACCTGCGGGAACTCACAGGTCGCAGCAAGTGCACCCAGCGAGAGCTACTGTTCGCCTGGTGGGGCGCCTGGTGCACGCCAGCAAGTGTGTGCCGCCGGGGCGCGCCTTCACACGGCGACTGCTGGACGCAGCCTACTCAGTGAGCGGGCTGCACCGGCGGGACCGGATCACCGCCGCCGTGCGGGCCGAACTTGCGCGTCCTCCGTAGCCTAAAAT
The DNA here is from genome assembly GCA_014673585.1 of Semibalanus balanoides. NCBI lineage: Eukaryota > Metazoa > Arthropoda > Thecostraca > Balanomorpha > Balanidae > Semibalanus > Semibalanus balanoides. The sequence continues at coordinate 101,808 of VOPJ01006074.1, forward strand.
CCACTCCCATCCTCCCTTTGGTGGGTTGCCCTCTTGCAACTTAAAGTGTCATTTGCTTTTTGTTCTGTCTATCTCACTTTGTTTTATTTTATATATATATACTATTTTTTTTTTTGGGGGGGGCGCCGACTACTAAGGTCAATTTGCGCCCATATTGTCTATCTCCCTTTTTCTTCAATCTGCTGTCTATCTTTCCTACTTAACTCACGGTGGATACCTTGCGGTGTAAACCCGCCCGCTTGGCTTGGAGTACTCCTGTGAGCTAACGCTCCCGATGTTTGCGATTATGCCTATAAAGAATGTGTCAGTGCTGCTGCAATTCTGGAGGCGGCTTGCTTAAAGGAAAGTATCAGAGCGCTGTGTACCGCAGCTGAGGCCAAGTTCGTCAGCCGGGCCAAGGGCTGTCATGAAAGACAGTGATGGAGAGTGACGTTTCGTGGTGCAGAAGAGCAGTTGCATTGCACATTGTAATACTTTATATGTCCATGATTAACAGCGTATAGTTAACCGTGTTTAGCAAATAGTTAAACGAATCATTTGGTATTATTTTGTTGATTTGGGCTTTAGGGCGCGTAAACTAACTGAGGTTGTGTGGCGCGCCCATAACTTCTAGACAAGGCGAAAAGCTCATTTAATGAAAATCAAACAGTTACACTGCGAGACTAGAAAATATAATAAAAGGGTACGAATACAAAGTCGAACCCAGTAACACAATCACGTTAACTGGCGCGTAGAGACACAAACTGGATCTTCACGAGGAAACTTACACTCGAGATAAAACAATGATTCATGCGTTGAGTAAAACGTTCAAGGTCCGTGAGTTTCCCTTCCCCAAGTACGAGTACGTATCATTTGTATTACAAATGCATAATTTTCTGAGTTAGGAGCGTATGATCAAATAAATGCAGGGTTTATTCAGATTAACAGTAAAAATAAATCAATTCCCGTCTTACTCGCAAAATGTGAAGCTGCTTTTAGCTATGGTGACAGCGGTGCGCGTGGTGGCTCCACCTGCACCGTCAAAATCACCAAACCGTTACACGGTCTATAAACGTAAGACAAGCCAGCAGGACGCCACAAGACCAACCAAGCAGCGGCTTTGCCGCAGGTGCGGCACAGCTGACGCGGGACCACCCGCCCACTTGCGGAGGAGCGGATACAAGTGGTGCGCCGCAGATCCGGCAAGACCAACACTAGATATGTGGAAGCAGCGCGTGTCGGCAGCCTTTGCGGAAAAGGTGCGACAGAGGCGGCCAGCACCACGACGACCGCAGGGCCCATCGAGGCGGCCGACGAACGACAGAGGCACAGTCCACCGCACCACCGACCTCGCCCGCCGTCTGCAACACAGTGCACGGCAACCTGTGGGATGCCATCGACCAGGTACCCGACGAGTAGGGGAGAGTGGGGCATGACGGCCACGGGCGTTACTGAGTAATTGTGTTCTGTGTATATATGTTACAGTTAGTATGAGAAATCCGTTAGTTTGCAAACTAACTGACCGGCCAGTTAGTTTGCAAACTAACTAGTTTATATGCGAAATCCACGATGTATTTGGCGTGAATACTATCAGTGGCAAATTGGTTTTGATCGATGCTCTGTCAAACTTATATCGCTTAGCTTATTCCGCGTCCGGTTAAGGTATCCCAATTCGAATCACTGCTTCATCATTGGATGGCCTGCGCCCCGTGGCAGCGGTCGCACTCAAGGTCAGGTCAAGGTAACGTCTGCATTGAACGGGGTGAACCATGAAAAAGGCATGCCGGGTACCTTAAACGTTCAACTCTTAATGCTGTCGGCCAATAACAAATGGCCAATCAGACGGTAGGGATCAGGGGACCGTACAGTATGTACTGCAAGCGAATCCTGGTATATGATTGTGTGTGTTTTTTTTTTTTAAATAAATACAATATAGAAATAATTTGCCGTTACTTTTTTGATAAATTCGATGCATCAATTACTTTCATCTCTTTAGTTGGTGAACCACTCAGAGCCAGCGTTCGAGTTTTAGCCGCTTTCTGGTCCGGTATTTTGCTTTCTTCAGTAAGTTAACCCGCCGGTCCGACGCTCAGCCTTTTCGGGGTGCAGCTAAGCCGGGTCATGATGCTGCTGCATTCCCCCAGTGGAGGTGCGAACTTTGTGCACAAATCAGTTATATTATGGACTCCAGAACAGTGGCCTATTTACAAATCCGCCAAGACTGGAAACGTCAAATTCAGGGACAGGAGAAAGAAAAGAGCTGACGCTCAGAAGCTCATAAGAGAGCACCATACTCCTAAGATCAACACGGAAATATCAGACCTGGTGAGTCATCTCCTGGGAGGAAGACGTCCATGAACCCGTCCTGACAGATAAGTTGACATGTATACAATCTCAGGAGGGCGTTCGACGAGAGGAGGTAGGAATCACCGCGTTGCAAGTGCTGCGCACCGGATACTACGTGCTGAAGAAGTTCCATTCTCAGTCCGAGTTTGAAGACCTGATCGTTCTCCAGCACCGTACCGGGGTCAGCATGGGCAACATAAACCACTCTAAGAAGGTGACGGCCAGGGCACAATCAGTAATAGGGACAGACCTATTGGCGGTTAGTGGCCCGACGTAAGAGAGCGGCCGTGTGTAAATCGAGACGACTGGTGCGGGGGTGGGGGAGGTGACGGCGA